>WEKY01045003.1:0-86440 GCA_013390045.1 Picathartes gymnocephalus | reverse complement strand
AAACCACCAGCACCACCAAATAATTACAAGCTGGAACCATGGTGGAAGTCTGGGAAATGCCTGACTCCAGCACAGATCCTAAATCCACACAGGGAATTTGCCAGCCTGGCCATCAACGTCAACTCCAGTGAGGAACAGGAGCAGCTTTTTGGCATTTGTCAGTAAAAGCTCTTCCAATGCAGTCCCAGAAAAGCACATTTATCAGCACTTCTCAAACACTGGATGCTTATCAGGTAACATCAGCCAAAGCTGTTTCTGTCAGTATAAATTCTGCCTATTCCAGGAGGATCCTGGCAGCACAGGTGTTTTAGAGGAACAGGTGTAAAACAGGTCTGGAGCTCCTGCACTGAGAAATAATTCCAGTGTTCTCAAAGGAGCAGTTGCAAAAGGGTTCTGTACAACACAAGTGCTGCAGGAGATGGAGGCTTGACTGCAATACTTGATAAGAAACGGGTTCCCAACAGGTATTCAGCTCCAAGAAAGTCTTCTACCCTATTTAGGAAGATTTGGGGTCTCTATTAGATCCAAACATCAAAATATTGCACTTGGCTTTTAGGAAAAAAATAAAGAAAAAAAAGTTTAGAGAAATAACTTGTCTTCTTGTCTTGTGGCTTCTAGTTTTCTTTACTTTTTATTAAATAAAAGCATCTCCCATATGTACTTCATGGCATGTTAAAACTTATTCCTGTGCTTGCCATGGAGTATCTGCAACCATTTACAGTGTTTTGGTGTGGTCATGCTTGCAAAATTATCAATAATCTCACACTACTTGACTGTATCCCTGAAGTCTGAGCTGCTGACACCTTCTGATTGAAACCAGAATTCCCTGATAAAGAAAAAAGGCTGTCCCTGGTTTGAGAGAGGGAAGTCACAAAGTATTAGGTTGCTGAAAGATTAGAAGGAAAGGCAAAGAACTCCAAGTATGTTTTATATTTCAATATCACAGGGAATACAGTACTTGGCTGTAAAGTTTTAACATATCACTGATAATAACGGGACACATAAGAGCTAAGCCCGAGTCAGAAAGCATCAGGGCCTAGAAGATGATTAGAAATTCAGAGCTCAACTCAGTTTTGTGTTTTAAATGTAAATCCAAACCAACTCTATTCCACGTAGATTTGCCTGAACAGTTTTAACAGAGATATTGTCAACGCCGGAATATTTCACTCAGGACACAGGCTCCCATGACAGGACCCCTCTCTCCAGCTCTTCCAGGGGTTCTCCTGTGCCTGGGAGTTGGGGAAAACCTGCTCAGATCTCACCGGGGACAGAGTTAATTTCTGTGTGGGGCAGGAGCTGCAGTTTGGCTGTTCAGGGTAGACAGACCAACACTGGCACAGCAGTGCAGTGCCCAAACGCCACACAAACGAGGGGCTTGTGTTCTGTAAAATCCCTTTTTAAGTCTGAGGGAGGAAAGAAATCACAGTGAGGTCAATGTTGCCCTACAGAGTCTCAGGAAGGAGGGTCCGGTGCTGGTAAGGAACAGTGCTGAACTGGGAGCACATTTCAGTGCCACCACAGCACCTCTCTCCAGCTGCTCTCGTGCCCCTTCTGCTCCTTCTTCAGCCCAACCTGGGCCCCAGGGCAGAAGGTCTGCCCTTTTCTCCAACATCAGGTTATCATTTCTACAGGACAAAGAGCTGGAGTTCAACCCCAGCAAGGCAAGGTCTGGTGCATCCTGGTGAAGTGTCCAGCACCCATGCTACAGACTTCTCAGCATTTAATTAGAGACTAAATCCTACAGACTCCCACCTTAATAAATGAGCACAGCAGCTGCAAGTCAGCAGAGAGAAAAAATGTTTGTGATACTACACTTTGAGAGTGTTAAGACAGCAGCTGGCAGCCTTTTCTTTTTAAGATACTACTGAGATGCCCCAGTTATTCAATGGAAAACTACACAGAAAAGCAAAATATTTCTTTAGTTGCCAAAGTGCAAAGAGGGAAACCAGAAAAGATTGAAAACAACAATTTTACCCTGACAGTGTTATCAAATCTTTCCTAATGGAACCACAGGCAAGATAAAAGTGATCTGTTGTCAGGACAAGTGTTCTGTTTGATTTCAAATCCAGCTAATTCCAAAACCAAAGCACAACTGGTGGAGCCCTTGTTTATGTGTGGCAAGAATTAAATCCAGAACAACTCTCTGTTGGAAACTTCCTACTTACTCTTGCCATCAACACTTTTTGGGCTTTCCCTGCTTTAATCTCCCTGGGTTTTAATAGGGACTGGGTTCTCTGGGAAAGGTGGACTTACACACTGCTGTGCCAGAAGAGCTGACACGAGGGTGGACTCAGCCCCCGCAGTGCTGGTGGAGACAAAAATGAGCTTTTTTGGGTAAGTTGCAAGGTCCAAGCCCATCATCCCTGGTCACGGTGCCCGTGTGCCCAAGGATCCAGCACACAACCCCACTGCCTGTCCCTCCTCCCCAGGGCCCTGTGTCCCTCCAGCACCCCTTTGGGGCACGGAGGTGCCACCTCACCCACCGCCCTGCGTCCCTTGTCCTTGCAGGGACAGCACCTCTGTGGAGGGATGTGGTTTGGTAGTGCCAGGTTTAAGGTTGGATTGATGACCTTTGAGGCCTTTTCCAACCTAAATGATTCTGTGACAACGGTGAGGGGACAGCAAGGGGGACAAGCTGCAGGGAGGATGGAGCTCTGGTCCAGTGGAAAACGTCCCTGTCCCTGGGAGGGGAGCTGGAACGAGATGGTTTTTTAAAGTCTCTCCCAACCCAACCATTATGTGATAGCAGAAACAAAGAGGTACATGAGGAATAAATAGTTTTGAATTAGGCCATGTTTATGCAAACCAAATGAAGCAAGAACAGCTACAACTATTTAACAGCCAAGCAAAACCTGCCCATTAAGAGATATTTGCATTTTGAAAGGGCCCAAAGAGACCTATTTTTCTATTTTATTTCTTCAAACATCTTTTTTGAGTGAAAGGGTAATTTAGCTCAAATTTTCCTTAGGTTTTTCTTTACTGAACACAGTCTGGTTTTTATTGGGAAGAGAATCGTCTTTTCAGAAAAGTTACTAAAAAAAAAAGCAAGCCATATATGCTCTATTGAAATTTTAAATAAGATATGAATTCATTTGCAATATGTGAAGCACTAATAACCTCGGCATATTTTAGTCAGATGCACTTTAAGAACAATTTTTTTTTCTCCACAAAAAAACATTTTCTATGAACAACTTAAATCAGCTCTATTAGCAGTTTTAGAAACAGGAATGTGGCTAGGAAGACAATTCCAGGCAGAAAAGAGCAGACATTTGTTGGGGGAAAATTAAGGGAATGTAAATCATTTTTCAATAAATATTCCATACAGAATATTCTGTTCTGTGATATACAATACTGTCTTTTTCCAGAGATATTGCATTCCCTCCCTGTGGATGCTAAAAGGGATTGCAGTATTAAGTTTCAATTGATTGCTAACAAAACCCTGAGCCTGTTCCTACTTTTGATTCAATCCACTTAGAATGGCAGCCTGAGCTCTTCTAATCTCATTTTAATTTTCCATGGGGGACTAAGTGTCCAAAATCCTTGTGAGGGGGCTGGAAATTTCAGCTCTAGGTTGCAACAACCTGATTCAAAGTCAACGGAGAAAGGCACTCGTTTGGATTAGGTCCCTGATGGCCTCGGAATGCTCTGGAAAATGCCCTGAATTACCATTTTCTCCTAAAGTAGGATATCATTCTGCCCATATCAGGCCTCCAAATACAGTTATTGCTCAGCTTTTGGAAGGGAAAGGACTCCAGTGGAATAGTCCCACATTACAGCTCCCTGGACTGGTTTTCCTCAGTTTGCCATTCCTGGTGCCAGGTTGGATTGCCCAGTGCCACATCACCTTTCCAGACTTTGAATATCTAATAGGTGCCTGAACCTTACCCTGTTCTTCCTGTGCACGCAGGGACTGCAGGGAAAACACAACAATCATTCCTCAAAATTTAATCTTGGCCTGCCCTGCTTTACCTGTATCATCCCATTCTTTCCCTTTTTTAGCCCCCGCTGCCCCATAACCTCCCAAGGTCACAGGGAGTTTTCTGTCTGGGCAGATTCTCTCTCCCTTTCACCTTCAAGAAAAACAAACTAAACAAAAACAACCACAAAAGCAAAACAAATAAAAACTCGTCATCCCAAGCACTTTGGCTTCTCAAGTCCATCCCCTCAGGCCTCTCTCTGCCTGTCAATCTCATCCTGGCTATTTCACACAGTCTCTCCCACCAATCTCAAAAGTGCCAGGCAGGTGTTGAAGGAGGGGTTTCACACTTGGCAGATGTTTGGGGACAGCCTCGGAAGCCTTGTTTCAATAGCCCACATCCTCCATTAAATATCAAACCCTTAACCTGCAGTTTCACTGTCCTGCCCTACCTTATCTCCCTCCCTCTCTGCATCCTATTCCCTGCATTGTCAACATCAGTGCCATAAATCCAGGAAGCTTCTGCTCTGTGTTCAGATGAAGGGGTTTCACAGTAAAGGTTCAGACCATCATCTCAAACCATGGATAAATATATTTTACAGGTCAGTGCTTGACCCTGTACCCAACAAGACATACAACAACGCCAGAAGTCAGTCAACAACTCAAGAACCAATTCCAGAGGCCCAGTCCCCAAATCTGCCCTCAGTCCCTCTCCTCAGCAGCTTTATTCTTCAGACTTAATGAGACAGATGCAAACAGCAGGCACTTATTCTCTAATTAACCAATTTGGCTGCCACTTTATGATCATTAACCCAACGTTGCTGGGTCAAGATTGCACACAAAGTATTCCTTCCTTCTCTCCCTTTCATTCCTCATCTGTACCAGGCTTGGAAATCAGCCCCTTCCCTCCATTCCCCACCCTGAGTACAAACCATCTTTGCTCACTCACTGCAGCACCTTACAAGATGCATTCCTGAGATCTAAAAATAAGCTTCTTAGATTATTTGACAGTCAAAAATTAAATAAAATTGGAAGTAGTAATTATTTTCTTGATTATTTAATGTGGGCCAGACTTTTATCAAAATATTTTGACATGAGAAGATTTGTGAAAATAAATAGGCAATCAGCAAGTCATTGCTAACGGAAAAGGCTTTTTTTTTTTTTTCCTGGGGAAAGAAGTATATATTACCTGTCAGTGCCATGGGAGAGTCTCACGCTTTAAAAGATGATGTGTTAACAGCACTTTATCTAGAAGACAGCCTAACAGACAGCTCAACATCACCAAGTGACAGATTCATGCAGCACCACACTGAACACGGCAGAAACACAGCACTGCTCAAACATCAGTGAATTGTGAGTGTTCAGGAGTTTCTGGGGGGTGCAGGCTGGAGTGGGGCTCAGCTCAGCTTGGTGAGAACCCAAATCATCAGTGTAAGAACACTGCAAAAAAAAAATAATGAAATCACCATGACCAATCCTCCTCCTTTCTTATCCTCAAAACTCTCACAGAGGAGCCACAGAACTCTGTGTGAAATGTGAAGGAGGGAGCTTTGCCAGCCTCGTGCCATCCATCAGCTCAGTCCTTTGCTTCAACTTGTGGACTTTCATCTCCTGGCCCTCTCCAAGATGGGACATCTCCTGCCCCAGCCAGATCTGTGCCATAGCTGCTTATGCTCACCTTGCCATTTGTACTGTGAGTTAGTGAGTGCCAGTGTTAGTGGAGCACTTCTTGTTCCCTATCCAGGCAAACCTGACTTTGGAGATGATCTTCTGGAGAGTCCTGGGATCTGCAGCAGCTCTGCTGTTCAGTGTTAACCAGGAATTCACAGCGCCAGGTTTTTATAGCACAAACAGCTGCGAGAATTATTCACTTCTCCTTTCTTAAGAAGAAGAGTCATAACATATGAAATGGATTTTATCTGCTTTAGGGATAGAATTAATATCATTTTCCTATGCTTGTCTCTTTTTTGGAACTGCTTTACATAACATTTCCTAGAAACACTCTCCATGTGCACACCCAACTCTCCACACCAGCAAGACACTTCAACTGGGGTGACTGGGATGCAGGGGGAAGAGGGACCAATCCCCACATTTTTAACACCAGCCCAGACCAGGATGGGCTGTGGCTGGGCCAGGTGAATTGTTCCAAAACAGCAGGACAGCTCCCATCAGACTTCCACAAAGTGGGTCTGCAGAGATTACATTCAGAACACAAAACACACACACCTCAGTTTGGAAAGGCCTCATTCAGCATCTGGTGTGGTGTGTCAGATTCCATTTGAGATACTGGGCTCCAGAGAGCGCTGGGAGAAAACAACACGCTCCAGAGTCCGCGTGTAACATGAGGAGTTAATCCCACACAGGCATTCGTCTTTTCAAAGCGTATATTCCTGACAGTTCTGGAAAGCACGCTCACAATTTCCATAATGTTTGAAAACATACAGACACTTTCTCTCAGTGTCACAACGTCTTGAACTTCTGAGACCCTTTTCGTGACACCATAAACTTCTCCTTGGAAGCACAGTATGATGTCAGAGGATGTAACAGTACAAGAGGTGAAGAGGAAAGCTGTGGGAGCATTCAAATAACTTTTTCTGGCCTAAAAAAGAAATAAAATAAAAACTGGAGTTTGATCCAAGAACATTTTGTTCATTTGCTATACAGGGGTGCCTTTTGTATGAGCACAGACTGTTTTGTGGACTCTGGTCCTCTGTAGTCACCATGAAACGGAAAATATACAATGAAGCTAGTGATGTGTTATCATCTGAGATTTCTATGAATGCTATTTTTGTCTTATGTTCACAGAGATCTGCTGGTCAAACGTTCATCCACTACAACTTGATAAAAACACGGGGTTTAAAGAATTATCACAGATATTTATAGCTTATTTTCTTTTCTCTCTTTTATCTCATCTGCACTGTTGGCACGATAACGCTCATTAGTGTTCAGGTTTAAGTGAATCATCCAAAATAGCTTTTTTTTTTTTAAAGCTGCTTGTTTCTCACTCATTCATCAGGGTTAAAAATATCCTTATTTTTAATAAATACATACCCTTTGATATCATCCAGGTGAGCCAAACAAGTTTTATGCAAGCACAACTGAGCTGCTGCATCTGTCACCTTCAGGTTTGACTTGTGCTATGGCTCCAACAGAGATTTAATGAACAAGTCAAATTTGATGCAAACTTTCAGAAGTTTCACAACTCTAATCAGCAAAATAAAAGTGTGCTGGATAATTACTGGAGTGTTAAACTGATATTTCTCTCTGTAATCCCCCAGATGAAAGGACCAGATTTCACAAGAACAGTTTTTACTTTTAATACCACATGAAAAAATAGACATTATAGCTACTGATGTTAATAAACACTGGACTGTTCACAGCTCCAGACCTGCTCACCCCTGTGAAATGCTTCTCTCACATGACCACAGTGGCTGTCACCAGGATCAGGCTAAGGGCTAACAATATTCACATCATCTTCTCCCCATCCTTCAGAACTCCACTTTCCCCCTGCCATTTATCTATTCCACACCCATCAGCCTCCATCCTCTGTTTCATCACAGCCTTTTCTGCTGGAAATCGTCGGTTTACCAAACAAAGCTCACAAATTGCACATCCCTGCACCTCTGGAAAAGGCCTGCTGCCCACTCAGAGAGGGCACTGAGATAGGAAATCATACCCATCACTGGGAGTAGCCTCTATTAAATTAAATTGGAAGAAGAAATTGTGCAGGGCTGGGATTGGCTTCAGACCTGCTCTGGTGAGGCTGAGGCTGTGAATGTTTGTACATCTGCAGGATGGAGCCTGTCAGGGCCTTCTACTTGTTTCAGTCACTACAACCCCCAAAGTCAAAAATCTAATTTTAAGTAGGGGCAAGGCTTTCCTCTCTGTCCACATGACAAATAGAATAGCTGCCTCAAGACTGCTGAAAAATATCCTCCAAATGACTGCCACTTCAGTACATTTATTGGCCTCCAAACACAAGGTACCACTAGCAACAGTATTGAACAACCTTAAAATGAGCTGATGATGTTATTTTTTACTCAGTTTAACCTTGCAGTTTTTCAAAGACTCACCAAAAAAAAAAAAAGCCCCAGAAGCAGTGAAAACATTTTGGACACTTCAGCCTGGGGTCTTCAAAGAAGACTGAGCACAGCTGTTGAGCACATCAGCTCCACCAGCCACCTTCCATTGTGTCACTACATTGATATTCACACCTACACAGCCACACAAACGCTGGTGATTAAAAAATTAAGTATAACTGAAACAAAAACAAACATCTCGGGGGGAATATGTGGACTTCAGCATTAGAAAAAATGCCTCCATACGCCCAAGGAAGAAAAGGAGAGAACAGATGGCTTTCTTGCTTTGTCTTCATGCTGCTTTCATACTTATACAACTTGATGCTTTGGGTTAATATTTTAATCCAAACTCGGTGATTAACAACAGAGACAGACGGAGGATTGTGTTTCACTCTGTAATTAAGCAGACACAATGAGGTGACTTCTCAGCAAGGTACAGAGGGATATAAAGCTCCTGTAGCTCCATTAGTGACATTCCCAATGCACAAGGGAATAACTTTTATTCCACTACAGGCAAGAGAGATGAGATTTTAAAAACCCTCAGACAGACAGAACCCAGGGTTTGCAGTGTTATTAGTGAAACAAAATACCACAAGGCCTCCTTTCTAGACAAGGCTTAACTCTTCCCTAACTTCAAGCACCAGCTGGGCACGTGGAACAGAACCCACCACTCGTGTCAGGAGATCCAGTGACTGACTTGGAGGGAATCCCACATGGAAAACCAGTGAAACAGCTCTGGGAAGGACAGAAGGATCTGCTGAGATTCCCAGGCTGTGCACAGCTGACCCAGCTACCAGCACCATGAGAACATTTTGCTTCAATGGGTTTGCTTGTGACTGAGGTGCTACCACATGAGGGGCTCAAGAAAGACCAATTTGTGACAAAACACTTGAGACTAAGTACATACACAGGAGAAAAAAAACAAACAAACCCTATTTGTCAGAGTAATGAAGATATTTGTGCTTTCAGACCTGCAGGTAAAGCCCACAGATTTGTATGACCTGGTTCAGGAGACTTGGAACACACAAAGTCTGCACAATGAACTCAATTTAAAAACTGATGCATAACCAGGACAGAGAAAAACCACCTGTGAAGGGCCTAGAAGACTCTGGTCTCATCAGAGTGCCCACACTGATGCTGGGGCAATGCCTTGGGAAGCCAAGCATGCATCTCATCTTCTTCCCAAGACAGCTTTGCTCTTTAACAGCTCGTGTTTATGAATGACAGGAAAATGATGGGGACATTACTTCTAAGACCAAAAAAACCCCCAAAAAAACAACAAAAAAAACACAAAGGAGGTGCCAAAAATAACAGGAGATGTGTTGTGTGCAATGGAAGTAGCAGGAGCCCCCAGCCTGGGCAGGGCGGATTCCAGGAGCAGGACCAGATCTGATGATTCAACTCTTCCACCAAACTCACTCTGCTCTGTTTACAGCAGGAGCACGGCAGAAGGACAGAGACCTCTCACATCCCTTCCTCTCCCCCTCCTGGAAGCTCAGGGATTGCCGTGGTGACTGTCTGGTGGCCCAGCACCTTCGGTGAGCTGCTGTCAGCAGCAGCTGCTGCTCGGTGCCACAGCGGCTCTGCAGCAGCTCCAGGACAGCCGGGCCAGAGGGAAAGGCTCCCCCTGACCCTCTCTCGCCACCGGGGGCTGGCTTATGGCCTCAGGAGCAGCAGGCTCAGAGCCTGCCCAAGGAAGGGTTTGAGGCAAACACAGCATTAAATGTGGGGTCTGCAGGCACCAGCTGAAATCTGAGAGACCTCAGTGAACAATTCCCTGCACAGAGCCACGGTCCTGAACCACAGCTCAGGGTGTGAGGGCTTGGTCTTTCCCTGCCAGAAACACAACTGCAGTGTGAAGAACAGCACTTCCTGCCCCGTATTGACAATACAGATACAAAGGCAACCCTTGGTGTGACTCAGATGCACAAATCTGCTCTGGAGAGATCCACAGACTGCCGGGGAGCTGCCCCAGGGCAGGAACTGGACATCCCTGCACAGCCACTCCTTGCAGGAGGAAGCAACCCACAAAAAGATATTTAACCTGGAGTGGTCTGGGGGTAGAATCTGATGTGGTTATTCCTGGCTTTAGCCAGATTTCGGGGGCTCAGTCTGTGCCCCCAGCTGAGGCACATTTTCCTTGGGATTCAACCCCCCTCACCACCAGAAATCTGATCTGGAAACCTGGAACTGCCTGTCCACATCACCACCAAAGTGACAAACAGCACTGGCCCAAGCAGGCAAGAGGTACCCGACCCTTGCAGAACCATTCTGGAGCAAGACTCCTTTTCCAGTTGTGATGGAGAGCTCTCTAAGTCAAATAAAGCAGCATATGGAAAACCCCCAGCACTGCATGTTCTCATAATTTTTGGAACACTGTAAATATTTGAGTCAGTAGATCTTAATCCATAAACACAGCTGGACTCAAGAAACAATGATGGTAACTTATTATAATTTAAACAATTGTGTAACAAAACAAACCAGTGATAATCACTTTGGTTTCCTAAGGACAATAGGCACAACCTTTGCACAAAGTTAACACGATGGTACATGTAATTACATAAAAAATAAACTTATATATGCTGAGATAAATTATTCTCAGCTTCTAAAGAGCACTGTGGAGGAACGACAGTGGAAGAGCAAAGCTGTGTGGTGCAGAGCCAGCATTTCATGTAATGTACAGAGCTGGGATGGTCACTGCCAAGGGACATCCCCCTTCCCTTCTATCCTCTTCCAGAACACATTAGTTTAATTGCTTTATGACCAGGAACATCATTCCCCCAAGTTCACCCTCAGTGTAAGCCCTGGTGCACAGAGTTTACACACAAAGCACTGGTGGCTGATCTCTGCTGTGATTACAGAGAGGAACATTTGTCCAAACTGCATCAGAACAGACCTGGGCACTCATCTCACGTTTTATATAAGTTACATGGGGCTTAAGTTCTTTCCTGAAAGTTCAAATAAGTTCACTTCCTTCTTATTTCTGCTGTGCATTTTACAAGTGTTTGCATTCAGCAATAAAACCTAGAGACAGAAGTAAACACAATATGGTACAAATCCATTTCAGAATTGTTCTAGGCAGGGTGCTGTTCTCAAGTTTTTACTAGACATGTAAAGTGGATTTGTCCACCACCAAAACACGTAGTCAAGACAAAAAGTACTCAAAAACAAAATAGGATTTAAAAGTACGCACGTTTTATAAGCAAAATCATGATTGTGGCCATAAACTCTTTATTATTTGGCTACATCAACACACATGCAGAAAAAAAAAATAATCGAGCTTTCATATTTTACACCCAATAATCAAGAGAAGACAGCTTCCCAACCCTTTTAAATCCAGAGTTCAAGTGAAAACTTCACATAAGGCTGAAGTTCTTTAGTCAAGCATGATAAAAATTTGATACTCTACAACAGCAACAGCCACACCAGAATTTAGCCCCCTCAGGAACTGGCTAAGCCTCTACACCAGCAATGCAGAAATACTCTGAGCCCCAGCTTCCAACTCTTGAAGTCACCAGTGCCATGTAAAATGAGAAAGCTGACATCTGAATTAATTCCTTATACCAGGAAAATCCCTACTTCTAAAATTGCCAGTTCAAAAACGACCACATGAACAACATAGGGTATTTTCCAGCTCCCTCCCTTGCAAGGAGACAGATGAGCCATATTAACTACAGCTTACCAAAAAAAAAAAAAACAAAACAGAATCAAGTATGGAAAACGTCAGCTCCACAGAACAAGTCTGGCGAAGTTATAATCAACTAAAATCAGGTTCTTATAATAGGAACTGACAGGGAAATTCTAGCTACTTGTGCTGCTTAGAAAGCTCAACATTGTCTGGCCAAGAGATGAAGCTGTAAAGCTGAGATCAGGTTCTGGGCTAGAACTTCCCCAACTTTTCAGGGAATTTTGATAAAGGAAGTCAGTCTGGTCAAAGTGAAAGTGTACATACGCCTTAGATAAATAAATAATTAAAGTATCTAAAACTAGAAATACTGCCTGTTGTTCCACTTGACTACAGAAGAACAGTCCTTTAAAAAAGGGTATAATAAATCTAGAACAATGATCACACAGGGGCTGCCAAACAACCACTAACAGGCATTTGTGCAAGTTCCTAAATGGAAAACCATTCATTGGTGATGTCATCCTTCAAATGATAGAACATTTCTTGCCTTTTTTGGTTTTGCCATCCTATTTCTTCAAGGATGCCAGGCAGGTAAACAGAATTCCACTGAAATTGCCACTGCTTGACAAGCAAACCAAAAATAACCCACGGCTTGTCCATTGAGGAGATTTAAAGATGAGTATTTAACATTAGCCACCTAAATCCCAATTTAGGAACGGTACGGAATCTGGTTTTTAAAAGTCTTTAAATAGCTATTTTATGCTCCTGTTCCTTGGTGTTCTTCAGTAAGGCACTCAAGGGGAGGGCAGAGAAGGGGGACAGGGGGCTATGGAAATTTTTTGTCTCCCAGGATTCAGCCACTTGCATGGCAGCAGGACTGGCTAGAGAACAACAATTCTGCTCCCCTAAATCCTCCAGGATTTTGAAGTTTATCTTCACATCACTGATGCAGTACCAGGGGGACTGTTCTGCAAGAGATTTATGGGGAGGTGAGGGTGACTGCCAGGGCTGAGAACAGGGACTTAATTCTGTTTTAATCAGCCAAGGAATTGCCCACCTTCCCAGGCCAACAACTGCCACAGAGCTGCCTCAAACCTGAGGAAACCCCTCCTGGTGAGGATTTCAGGAAACCTCACTACTCCAACAGGCTGAATGCTTTCCATAACCAGGAGATTCCAAGCAGCAAATGATGTTGTAATTACAGCATTCTTGGCCACCTCTGTTTAAGGGACACAAGCAGACTTCCCAGTTGGGAAGCTCACCCATGCAAGGTGGGACCTGTCAGGAAGGCAGCACAGCCACCACCACCAGGAACTTGGATGCAGCACCGCTTTCTCATCATTTTCTTCCCAGCAGATCCGTGGTGATGGCTCCAGGGAAAAGAGAGGAAGTTGCTTGAATGTTGAGAGTGGGAATGTCAGAAGCACTCACCCTACGCCCACTGGGGTCAGGGGCAGGAGAGTGGGCCAAAACTTGCAAAAAATGTTTGCCTTATATGTATCAATTCCTGCAGTCAAGAGGCTGGGGAGTGATCAGAGGATGTCTGCTCACCAGGCAAGCCTGGCTCTGACAGAAATCCCATCCCTGCTGCCCATCCAGGGCAGTGATGGCCCCAGGCCACCCTTCAGCTCTGACCACCAGCGCAGGTCTGCATTCCATGCTCCACCTTGTCCCCCCCTTCACTGGTCACTGCAGGGGCCAAACCTCTTCCCAAAGGTCTTCCCCAGGGCCAGGATGTGCACACCTACCCCATGCCTCTTATCTCTCCCAGGACACCGATGCCACCAGCACCCAGCAGCAGGGAAATGCCAAAAACTAAATTAATGCAGATATGGAAGTAATTCCTCCCTCTGCCATGCAAAAAAATAAACATTTTTCTGACTCTGTATCATCAGCACTGGCCCAGTTTTAAGTGTCCAGGCATAAAGCAATGGGGATGTTGCTACTGTCTTCAGTAGGATCAGATTTAGGCCAAAACTAGAATTCAAACAAGAGTTAATTGGGCTCCATTAGGTTCAAAGTACTCTCAAGCCAGTTGTTCATCACTTTGTGGTTTAAATGTTTAATTGCCTAAACCCATAGACATTGCAAATTGCAAACACTTCCCACTGACCCTAACTTTTGGCTTCTTCCTTTTCATATCATGTAATTCTCCTTATTTAGTCTTCTCTCATTATTATTTCTGTAAATTATTCACATCAGGAGTAGCGAGCCACAAAAAAAGGACTTAAATAGCTGCTCATGTTACAGGCCAAAATCCTTCAGTATTTTCAAATCCGTTAAATGACTGATGCTGGGTCTCTTATTTGTTATTTCCAGAGTGCACTCACACAGCAGCCCAGGCAAACCAAGCTTGGGAAGTGGAGGGCATTGGTTTTTGCTGAAAATAATCCAAAGCAAAACTTGGCAAAAAGAAACATTCAAACTTGAAAATCTCTAATTGTGCATTGTCTCAAGTTAGGCAGATAATCATGATGCCATTAAGAAATAAAGTGAGAAGGAAACAATGCAGGGAAGTGTGAAAATCCCAGGCTGGGTAGCTGAGAAGAAGCATATTTCCAACTCGCACTCAGCAGTGTGTGTGAAACAATTTCTCCATATTTCTGTGTTTAAATGGATCAGTAAGAAAGAGAGTGAGGAGCCTGGTGATCTGTAACTTTGGAACCCCAAAATCCTGCTTTGGGATTTCACCTCTGCTCAGCTGAGCTTTGATCTCTCGTGCAGCTTCTGTTTGCAGCAAATCTTAACAAGCCTGAAGCTGGCCATGGATTTAGGAATTCATTTTTATTTTGTGTGCTGAATTCCTACACACTGTTTGGACCCTGATCTCCACAAGAGCAGATTTGGGAAGGCTGCAGCTCCCAGCAGGATGGTCCAACACGAGGAGGTACAACTGGGATCCCAAATGGAATCTGGATCTCCTGCTTTATCTCCTGCTCTTCTGGAGGTCACATTGACCTGACAAAGTCAGTCTGGTCCCTCTCAGGCCAGAGTGGCATCAGCTGCCAGGATGTGGCCACCACAGCAGCCACACCTCCTTCCTACTGAATCCTCAAAGAAAGTCATGGGATAGGACTCGATAGGACTCCTAGGCTAAATAAAATCAGAGGGATGCCCAGTCCCCCAGAGGCAAAGACAGGATGTGATGGGAAGTCTTCAGTGGAAGCCTCCAACACCCACTAGGATTGTGCTCTGACTCTGAAGGGCTCCCTCCCCTTAATGCTCATTCCAAAACAATTTGCAGATTTTTATGAAAGTGCAGTGGAGAGGAAAAACTAAGCATTACCAAAGGAGGGAAAAAAAAAAGTGAAAATACATTTTTCAGTTAAATTTTGAAAAGTCAATGAGACAACAAAATATGGGAAAGTTGTTCCAGATGGCAAGAACATACTTGAGGAATTTCATTTAATCACATTCGTGCAAGATGTTTTGATTTGGATGACAGATATCAATGGCATACTTAAATTAACAGCCCTTCCTACTGCAGCAAATGGAAAGCTCCCAGGAGCAGGAAGGGTCTCGGTGCTTTCAGTTCAAGTGCAAGCACAGCCTGGATGGGGCTGGGAGTCTTCTTGAGGAAAAAAAAATCAATGGTTCCTCACAACACAGCAAGAAAGTGTCCACTCAGAGCAGCCCTGGGGCCACCTGGCTCTTCAGCTCCTGGTCCACCCAGCTGTACCAAGACAATTCCCAGCCACCAGGGAGGTGAGATGGGTGGGCCCCAATGCCTTGGAAAGAATGTGATGGGCTGAGAGCAAGAAGGAGTCCTAGACAGGAATGCAACTTTCATCCCCCATAATCTGCTTCACCTTGAACAAGCCCCCAGTGTTCCACCCCAAAGGAATTCTCCAGAGGTGTCACCAGGGCAGCCCAAGGCACCAGCTCTCCTCAGACAGACAGACAGGGTATACAAGGCCCCTCCAAACCTCTGGAAAAACTCAAACAAAACTCTGAGGTTCCACTTGGAAGGGAAATTTCATTCTCCACACAAGTTTTCCTCATCCTGCTGTTATTTAACCCATTTTTCAGAAAAAAAACTGATGGTCCCAAGGTGACCATTTCAATACACACATATTTATATGAATATACACATATATATACACACACACACTGGTGAGGTTCCAAAGGTCCTACCTGCCTTGATCATTTAATTTATGTAAGGCAAGGAAGGAACACAAGTAAGACAACCCAATGTATTAACAGAATCAAAACTCTAGCACAGATTTTCTACTGTTATTTAAAAAAAAAAATTAAAATAAATAAATCTATCTTTGAGGCCATAGCACCCCTCAAACAGAGCATTAAACACAGATTAATCATTTACAGGGGATTTTTCATTAGGAGTCAAAATTCAGTTCGCACCTTAAGCGCACATCAAAGATTTTTGGGATATGGAGAATTTCAGTCCCATCCCAAACACCGCAAATAAAAAACTGTTTTTTTGCAGAGCTTCTTCCTGCAGCTGTGCTCTGGAGGGAGCCATACATACACATACAGGTATGTATATTAGTTATTGCTAGAATAACTGCTCTAAGGCCCTTTGTTTGGCAACTGTCTCCTTCTGAGCAATGAAACATGAGGAGCTGCAGCTTGCCAGCTGCACATTTCACTTTCTCATCTCCCCAAACAGAGATTGAACATAGACTGTTTATCAGATGTGTATCTAACTCCTATTCCACCGTGAGGTCTAAAAAGGAATTTCCAGCCTTACAAATGTGCCCCTGGTGGGGCGTTACCGTCTGTTCCGATCACTGCAAAGGGTCCTTCTCCCCCTCCAGCCCCAAACCCACTGAGGCATCTCTTTAATGACTATAAAACAAAAGGCAAGAGCCTTCGTGCCTTAATTTATACACAAATACGTTGCCAATTAAAAGGTAACTGTGAAACATAAAGCTGGTAATTGAAAGCCTTCTGCAACCTGAACCGTAGCACTGCTACCATGACATTACAATAATTAGTTAATCTACCCCCTAATTTGTCTCAATTTGCATTGGCAGGCTGGAAGCTGCTGTCTACATGAATTCTCATTGAAGAATGTGGTAGAAAAGAAAAGAATGGGAGGTTTCTTCCCATGACCCACCCACCCTGTGCATAATCTTTTCCCTCTTGTCTCCAGCATCACTGTAAATCTGGAATCCATCTCCATTAAGACAAGTGGAATTATACTCCAGATCCATTATGAGAGGAGATTTTGGTTTAATACCCCCTGAAATACACCGAACTCATGCATTGAAAAATGCCCTTTCATTGCCCCAGCCTGCTGCCCATGGTCCTGTTCCACTGCCAGGTTTGGCACAGGGAATTTGCAGAAATCTCCTTCACTTCTACATTTCCACCCCTGCTTGCAAAGGGTTTGATCAGTCCATAAATTCCCTGATTATTCCTCTTGCCACTCGAAAGAGCAGAGGCAGATCCCCCCTTCTCACTTCAGCTGCTCAGATGGATGGAACATCTTGGAACATCTGTGCATCCCAAACACGGGGGGTAAAGGGGAGTTCAAGGCAGGATTCCACACTTTGGGAATCCTCCTCTGACTTCCATGTACATCTCCTTCCACCAGGAGTCAACTGTTCTGTTCCCACACCTGTGCAGCCAGATGTTGGACAACAGCAATTCAAGCCATTAGAAAGACATTTTAAAAATCTATTTGCTTTAAAAAAAAAAGGCAGGGAGACAAAAATTGGTAAAGATCATCCTTTCCAACTTGCTCAAGACTTTGACAAAATACATCTTGTCTTTCCAGGAATTATATTTACTTATCTGCACAAGACTTGCAATACCCTCTATTTTTCAAATCAAGTTCCATTTTGCTCCCTTCCACAAGATGAAACCCACTATTATCTAAAAAAACAAGGACAAATTGTACAACTCTCAGCAAGCATTTGCCAAAATGTTAGCCCTCAGCACTTCTTTTTAAACAAACATGAGGAAATAAGATGACCTTTAAATTGCTTCTTGACATGTACTAAATCTACAGAAATTAGGAAGATTCTCTGGAAAGAGCTGTATAATTTTAGTACTCAGTGTATTTTTAGCTAAGAATATTTTGTATACAAAAGAATGCTGCATGCAGTAACACTTCAGGGATTTTAGGGAGCTTTGAAAGGTTGGAGTTTAGGTTAAAGGGCAGTAGAAATAGTAGGTGGATGGCCTGAAGAAAGCAGAAAACAACCACCATGAGCTGGTCAAAACCTGCATCACCTGGTCAAGACATTTTTATCGCCCTCATCATCTTATCCTTTAAAAGCAGAGCTTGGGGGTTGCATTAGGAAATAAATTCCTTCTTTCACCCACCCCCTTCTGCTCCTAAGACACAGAAAGTACAGGGTAGGGGAGCAGAGTCTGAGCTGCAGCTGCACAGGTAGATTGGAGAGGGCAGCTGGATCAGGGTGAGCTCAGTCATCCTTGCTTCCAGGGAGATGAATTCCATAACCAAAGGGGAGGTGGGTGGCAGAAAAACAAGTGTCCCAGGAGCTGGGGATGCCAAAAGGAAGGAAAACAGGCAATGGATCTGCTGCCTGGTGAGAGAGCTGAGACACCTCTGCCAGGGACAGGCTGAGGTGCCCACACACACAGCGCGATTTACTGAGATTTTTGCAGTTTATTTCGTTGGGAGGGGAAGGATTGCAGCTCAGTCTGAGTTCTTGGAGCACCCATCTTCCATCTCTATCCCTGGTGGAGGGTGATGTTCACTCCCAGCCGAGCTCCACCCTCCCTGAACTGGGTCACAGCACCTCTGAGCTGTTTGGGAGAGGTGTAAAGGGGCACCTTGGACCACAACGGTGTGAAAACATCCTGGAATTCCCCACAAAAGACAGATGGGACCCAGATCCAGCACATTCTTGCAGCCACCCTTATTCACTTCCCATCCCAAAAGTGTCAGCTCAGACTGAACAAGACAGGCTTAAGATCACCCCTAAATCACAGAGACAGAGCACTGCAAGCCTGAAGGAAGAGAGGCAAGGACAAAGTAGAACACAAGGAGAATTTGAAAGCGGCCACATCTCCCAGACCACGACAACAATTCTGGAGAACTGAGGGGCACAACAAGCAACTTTCCAGCTTATATCACTCAAGCCCAGCACCCTGAAGACTGAAGCAAAGGCAGAAAGAGAGTTAGGCACCATTCATTGACTATATAATTCTTAATGGTGAGAAATTAAGAGCTGCCAACATATTTCTCCCTCTTTCTTGCTCACACGTGCACACATTCCCAGCAAAACTCACACAGACAAAGCTCTCAGAGTTTGGAGAGACAGACTGGGCTGGCATTTGCTCTTTACTAATGCCAGGAATTGCTTGCTCAGTTTTCCAAGAGCAGGAGTGCTGACATGCAGGTTTAGTAACGCCCAGTTCATCCAGTGGCACCTATGAGTTCAGGGTCTGTTTTCCTCCCTCTCCTCAGTGCAGCTCCTGTTAAGAAACACCAGCAGCTCCCAACTACTCCCTGCACCGGTTTCTGTGGATCCTCCCATGGAATTCCTCTCCCCTGTGCACTACACTCAGCAATTTCACTTCACAGCAGATGTTCTGCAGTAGGCAGACTGTGCAGGCAAAAATACCAGCATGAAAATAAACAGGAAAGCAAGGACTTAAATTCACCTGAGCTGCTCTCCCAGCCCTGCAGTGTGCAAAGCTTCGTTGGAAGTAAACACTCCGAGCACAATGACAGACGTGTCACATCTCTGCTTCTGCCCTGCAGGATGACAAATCCCACCCCAAGGGCCCAGCCCAATGCCCCCATTTCAGAACAGAGCCAGCTCTCAGAGCAAGCAGTGCCTCCTCAGGAGGCATCGATGATGAACACAGGGGTGAAGTTGAGGCAGGCAATGTTTTGCTTGTTAGTTCAGGATGCTCTGAGAGCCCTGTGGTGCCCCAGCTGGCCATTCTTGTTTGTCTGAGCAGCAGAACATGCCCAGCTCCGGTGGTTATGAGTAAGGCAGGATGGAGCACTGCTGGTGACAGCAGCTTCCCAGAAATGATCCCCAGTACACACAGGGCCTTTAGAGCTTCCCAAATATGTATACACACCTATAAATCTCATTTCAGACTTTCATCTGAAATGAGATTTGTTTTCCTGAGCCTCTTGATAGCCTCCTGCAGACAGGAGATGTACAGAAGCTGCTGCTGAACACAAGGTGTGCTTATTGCACATATTTAAGGGTTGCAAATAAGTGTTCCTTAGCCAAATATTTCCATCCATGAGGTGATGTGTTTACACACCCTGTGGTACAGGAGCAGCAGTTGCTTGGGATAGACTGTACCTCTCATGTTTGGAACCTCACAAGCCACATGCTGGGAATCAGGTAGCCTCAAACTGTTTGACTTCACTCACAAACACTGCTCCAGATGTCAAACAGCATCATCCTCCCTTTTTAGAGATGACTCCCCCCATGATTCCCTTTTTCCCTACCTAGAAATCTGAAAACTCAAGTTAGCAGAAGCACACAGTCAGGAAATAGAATAAATTATATAGCTTGCACAATATGGAATACATTCAAATAAATCAGGAAAAAAAAAAAAAAGCTACCAAAATAACTACAAAACTTCCAGTTCCCTGGACAGAAAAGGGCTTGTTTTTCAGCACATGGGGACAAACCAGCACATTCCTATGCACAGGGATGCCCAGAGAAGGAGGTGTATAAGTTTAAATTGATTTTGCCATCCCAACCCCTCTATTTCTATGTCTTTGGTGAGACAGAGCAGAGAGAGCTGGTGCACTGGTATAATTCAGAAGGAATTTTGGGAAGAACACTCTTGTGCTATGGAGTCACTTGTTTCCACAGCAAGGTGCTCTTCCTTTCCATCCACTGCACCAAAGTGCTTCCTCAGGGAGGGGGTGACCATCCTTGGATGCAGAAAACTCTGCAGATACTCAGATCCTGAGTAAAGCACTTACTCAGAGTATTTAACCACGCTTCAGTCCCGAGATAAAACTGGCACTGACCCCAGGTGACTTGTCTGACCCTGCAGAGCTCATCTCCATCACGCTTCCCCCCCGTGCCCTTTCCCTGCCAGAGCACACTTTTGGGCAGGCCGCAGTTCTGCCCTGGCAGCCACGCCGCTGTGTGAACATCAGCGTGAAGGGAAATTCCCTCTCCAGCCACCCAGGAACTGCTCAGGCTTTCAAAGTCAGACAGACACCTGCCAGCTTCTGAAACCCTAGAGTTCTACCACCAGCAGGTCCTTATCACCTCACTCAGATGCCAAAAATACCAACATTTCTGACTCTATTCTGATACAGATCTTGGCACCCAGTGCTTCTTAAATAACGCTGCTTTGGAGACTTGCAGAAATACCCTGTGGTTTAAAAATCAGTGTTTACCTAAAAACTGGAGTGTGGTGTCCATCACACACCTTAATTGCTTAGAAAGGCCAGTGTTAGCAGCCAAAAGAACAGGTAATAGGCACAAGAAAGGATTCTGAGAGAGAAACTTGATTCAGGGGAGGCAGGAGCCTAGAGCACCCCTTGTAATTGTGGCTGAACATTGAGGGCTCAGTGCTTGTGGTGATGCCTGGAATGGGCTTACCTAGAAACAGAGGCCAGACATAGTTAAAAAGATAAAAGATTATTTAATAAAGGCCTTCAGGTACATTAAGGGCAGATGAAGCCTCCCCAAGGGGCTACACCCAAAATGGATGATGGTCACCCAAAATGGATGATATATCTCAGATATAAGTTTGATCTCTTTGCATATCAGGGTTTAATTGTCCAATTACAGCTTCAGGTAATGAAGTCATTTACCCCCAGCTCACTGCTCCCCCTGATTCAATTTTGTTTATACTTTTCAGGGCCTGAGGCAGAGCGTGTCCTTGGGTCTCAGGCTTAGAGAGATTGTTTTTTCTGACCAAAATGTGAAGAGAGTTAACTAAGACACTGTTTGGAGCTCAGATTTATGCACTAATGCAGTACAGGATCTGAAGAATATAAAAGGTAAAATCCTAAGGCATCAGGGGTGCCAAGGGATGCCCAGCTCCAGCAGCCAGGGCTGATCAGGCACAGAGCAATCCCTGCTGCTGCTCTGCAGGACACAAGCGGCAGCAACAGACCAGGCTCAGCCCTTAAACTCCTGCAGCAAACACAGAGCGTGTCAGGAGGAGCTGCTGGCAAGCCCAGGAGCACGGGAATGAGCCTGTGAGCCCCTGTGCAGCCATCCCAACTTGTCCAAAGTGCCCCAGGTAGCGAATGGGAGCCCAGCTGCCCCCAGATGAGGGAGTTTCCTTTGTGCACGAGTCCCTGAGTTACTCCAGCAGCATCTGGCAGTGATGCTCTTGTTAAGGATGCTATTTATAAAGCCTGATTGTTCCTTCAGGGACAGCTCTTGGCATAGGAGGCCTCAGGAGAGCTGCAGTGATCTGGTTAACAAAACATCCAGCAAGCTGGGAAATCAAGCCTGCTTTTGATTTATAACACAGCAAACTAAAATTACGATTTGCCAGGCTCATTTTGGCACTCTCATAATTCAACTATAGTTCTGATTATTTTTTAAAAATAATAATTTAAAACCCACGGAGTTTAATTACCATAATTATCGGAATACTCAGAGTGAATAGGACATGAAAATAATGAGGCAAACTTGCACAGCTCCAACTCCACCAATTAACAGGATGTTAAGTTTGTGAGACAAGCCTCAGCAGGGAAAAAACTTCTCCACTGGCACCGTTGCAGCAGAAGGGACAAACCCACCTCGTGTCTAGGTTTTATCACAAACCTATTGCACCCTCTTGTGCCACAGCGCCAGAATTACTTTGGCTTGGCTGGAAACGAATTGCTCTGCAGCACTTGACCTTCAAACCTGCTCTCCTGCAGCAGAACTTTGAGAAAACGTGCAGTGGTATAGCAGCAACACGTTAAAGGCTGTTAGTGATGAGCTGGTTTTCTGTGCAAGAAGGAATATTGCTGACTTCCAGGCTTTCAGGGATTCCCTGGATGTGTCACCTCAGGATTTTGGTGGACAATGGCAAGCTGGAGCTGAGTCAGCAGTGCCCTGGAGCCAGAGGGACATCCCTGTCCTGGGGGCACCAGGGACAGCATCGCTGCTCAGGCCAGGGAGGGATTGTCCTGCTCTGGGCTGCCCTGGGGCAGCCTCAGGTGCTGGGGGAGTTTTGGGCACTGCAATAACAGAAAGACCTAAAGCTGTGAGAGAGTGTCCAAAGGAGGGGCAGGGGGATGGGGAAGGGTCTGGAGGGGCCCAGGAGGAGCAGCTGAGGGCACTGGGATTGTTCAGCTGGAGCAGAGCTTGGGCAGAGCTCCCCGGGGGCTGCAGCTCCTCCCGAGGGACAGCTCCGATCTCTGCTCTGGGACAGGGACAGGAGCCAGGGAAGGGCTGGGGCTGGGCCAGGCTCAGGCTGGAGAGCAGGGAAAGGTTCTTCCCCCAGAGGGTGCTGGGCACTGCCCAGGCTCCCCAGGGAATGGGCCCGGCCCCGAGGCTGCCAGAGCTCCAGGAGCCTTTGGACAGCCAGGGATGCCCAGGGTGGGATTGCTGGGGGGTCTGGGCAGGGACAGGGGCTGCACTAGGTGATCTTTGTGAGTCCCTTCCAACTCAGGGTGTTCTATGGTATCAGAAACTTTGTAGAATCACCTGGTAGATCCAGCATCCCACAAATCTGCCTGGCCAGACCTGAACTGGCTCTTTTCTGGATTTTCTAGGACAGGAAAGAACTGAAAACCTACAAAGAGGATCCCTATAAAACATGTATATCTCATCCCCTGGTCTGACAGGCCAAGACAGAGGAATATTTCTTTGCCTCAGATGCCACATTCAGTGTTTGTATTTTAAGCAAAGCAAAGAACAGGAGCAAGTTTGAATAAGAATAAGATGTATAGAAAACACTGACAGAGGCAAGGCAGAACCATCAGGGACTGTCCAGCCTAAGAAAGATCAACGAGTTCCCCTCAGCCCTCAATAAGGCAAGAGGGAACAAAACCCATTTCTTCGCTCTGCTCCTGGTTGACAGAACAAGGAATAACAAGGCTAATTTGATCCACGGGAGATTAAGGTGAAATATTAGGATGACAAAAAAATAAATCTCCTCAATCAGTCTCTTAAAATAGTCCCTCACTGCAAATTAAAAGCAGTTTAGGCAGGGATGTCAGGGATAACATGGGTAGAACAGATCCTCCAAGCAGCAGGGTGAATTACACGACTTCTCAAGGTCCTTTCCAGGCCTGTTGCTGTTGTCCTCAGCTCTGGTTCCTCTCTGATTAACACCGAGGTCTGCTTTTCAGGGGATCAGGCACGAGCTTGTCCAACAGCTAAATAACAACGTGCTTCCCTGGCAATCACATTCCCAATCCAGCGCTGCCTCTCTCCTGCTGGGAACGCTGGGCTAACACTGACTCTGAAAACAAAGCATTTCTAAACAATTCACTGCCTTAACTGCAAATTTTAACCTGAGCTAAAGCTGCCTCTGCTCCAGCATGGAAAAATATTTCAGGTACAGGAGAGTATCTAAATCCAGAGATTAAACAGCGAGCAGGATCCTCAAGCTGCTGCTCTCAGCACAGCGCCAGAGCTTCCCCCAAAGCAGCTCTGGCCCCATATTTGCTGAGGATGAACTCTAAAGAAAATATACTAAATAACAAAGCTCAAAAAAAAGAAAAAAAAAAAGGAAAGTGGGAATAAAAAAATCACCACAATGCCTTGGTTTAACAGGGACAGCCTTCCCCATATTGTCTCCCCATGAAGGCACGTGGCTGCAGCAGGAGTGGGGGACCCTGTTGGATTTGCCAAGTGCTGATAGGGAAGTTTCCAAAGCCTGGCTCAGGGGCTCTAGGACAGGCCTGGAACAACTGGAGCTAAATTACACTGTGATCCATGAATCAGAGCGCTGGCAATTACCATTTCAAGGCAGGTGAAACAATAACAAATAATGAACAAAGAAACATTTCAAGCCCTTGCTGATGCACTCCCTGTGCTTGCTGCTCACTGGACACATTTTACCCGGAGCCAAGGTGAGCCTGTGATAGCCCCAGTTAATCATGGCTGAGAAAATGAGGGTGTAATCTCCTGGACTGGAAAGCAGCATTTCAAACCTCCTCCAGCGTGCACCCAATAAAGCTTTTATAGTCTCTGCGCAGATTTAAAATGGGAGAACAGAAAACAGGTATGAATTGGGCCAAATTGCACGTTGGCTGAGAGGCAGCACAGCCTCTGAAGCTTCTTGGCAGGGGTTAAAAACACTCCTAGGCAGCAGCAAACCATACACATGTAATTTCGTGTGGGCTTTTAGTACACAAGATTAAGCTCTCCGCATTGAAGACATGACATTTTTGACAAGATTTATATAAAAATTCATATTACAGACTTAAATTATTGAAGTGGGTTTTTTCTGTATTATTATTATTATTCAAGTTCCTCAAGCACAGGTTTCCCCCCTGCAAGGCAGATCTCTGCATGCTGGTGACAGGTTCCTCTAAAAATCTCTTAGCAACTCCTGAGAAGTGGCCACAAACCACAGGCTGAAAATCACAGGTTTCAGTTATTTCCTGGCCTGCTTTCCTTTGTCTCTCAATCCATCCAGCCTCTGGCCACAGCCCATCTCTCACAAATCAGCCACCTTTAACACTCCAACTATTTCCTAGCAGCTCAAAAGAGCCAGTTTGGAAGACAAAAAAGCGTTACTTACAGGCAGCACCACAGGATTGTGGAGTCATTAAGGTTGGAAAAGACCTCCAAGACCAGAGTCCAACCTTTGACCAGAAACCCCCAATGCCCACAAAACCATATCCCAAAGTGCCACTTCCACTCATTTCCTGAGCACCGCTTCCATGGGCAGCCTCTTCCCCAGTTTAGCCATTCTTTCAATGAGTATTTTCCTAATATCCAACCCAAACCTCCCTGGCACAACTCGAGGTCATTTCCCCTCATCCTATCACTGGTTCCCTGGGAAAAGGAGCCTTTCAGTGTTAGCAAACTTTCAAACTAGGATCCAAATCCAACAGCACGGTGGCAGAGGAGAGGCTGCAGTGCCCAACTCCCTAGCAGTTGGCATTTCTACCCTCAGACACAGAAAGGAACTGAAGCACAGGAGGATGGAGGGAAAAATGAGCTTTAAACCAAACTGGGATGAAGGTTCCAAGATGCAAGTGGAGATACTGAAGGCTTTCAGCTGCCAAAATCTGTCCCTGTTTTTACTCCCAGGTGCACTGCAAGGATGGCTGCTTGCACCACTGAGCTACTGATGCTGCCTGACCCCACACAGAACTCCTGTCAAGCAGTTCAGGGTGTTCTGCAAGGATGGAGACTCATCCAGACCCTGGGTTTTGTTTCTTTGGTTGGTTTTTGTTTGGTTTTTTTTTTCATTTGGGTTGTTGGGTTTTGGTTTGTTTGTTTTTTTGGTTTTTTTTTTTTTTTTTTGTTGGGATGAATAGAAATAGCCCCAAGAGGGGGCTTTTGGCAGGACAGGTACAAAAACCCAAGGAGTGTTACCCAACCCAGCTCAGCCTGCTGTTAACACCTGCTGGATTCCCATCAGCAGCACTCCAAGCCATACAGGTAAACTGGAAACAAAGCTGAGGCGCTTGCAGAGGAGCTGATGGAATAGGGGTGCCTGCAGGAAAAGGGAAAGGGGAACCAGCCAAGCCTCAGGCTGCAGGGAAGCCCTGGCTGGGCAGTTTCTGGGCACCTAACCTGCTCTTTGTTCTCCTACAGGTCTGGGCCATCAGGTTCACATCCACGGAGGGCTCAGGCTGCTCTGGGGCTGGTGACAGTGACTCCTGCTGTGGCAGGGAGGGAGCGAGGGGTCAGGACCCACTGATGTCCCTCTGCAACCCTCACCCCGCCCGAGGCCTTTGCTGCAGGCAGCAGCTGAGCTCAGCAAGTTGCATTTCCAGCCCCTGTTCTGCACTGGCAACGTGACTCCTGCTCCAAATGCCACTTTCTCCTCCATTCCCCAGGCCCAGAGGGAGGAAAATGGGGGGAAAGGAGGAACAGAGAGAAAGAGGTTGATTCTCACCACAGCTGCAAGCTCCAACTCCAAACTGCTAACCCCTCTGCTCCTTGGAAAGCTGACTCCCAAATCCCTAGGTGTTTCATTATCTCTTCCACTCCCTCCCAGAGTTTCGCTCAGGTAATTGTTCCCACCATAGCATCTGCTTCAATTTGAGCCTGTTTCCTCCCTCACTCCGAGGTTTTTCAGCACAAGGGAGGTGATGGCTTGGCCTTGGCTCCCTCATTCCCTGCATAAGTAGTGAAAGGTCTGAGAGGCAAATAAACAAGTTTGTGCAGGGACAAAACTCCTGCCCAGGTAAGAGCAAGAACCACCAGCCCCTGGGGAAGCAATAACAGGAAACAGGCTAAGCACAGAATCAGAAATAACCTTCTACCAGCCACATAACCCGGGCAGACACTCATGGACCCCATCCTGCTCTCACACCCAGATGCCTCCAGCTGGGACAAAGGAATTGTCGTTCCCACATCACTGCTCATAAAGTGGTGGTTTGCAGACAAGTCACCATTCCTGCTATGAGCAGCAGTCAAAAAGATGCTGCAAAAACTTGCATCTTCAGTCCTGGTTAGGTCATCATAACCCTCACAAGAGAAGTGAGGAATCATGAGCTCATCCTTTGGCAGGAAGGGATTGACTGTAGCTTGCAATATTCAGAGTAATTTGTGTAATTTAATGCAGAGGGTGAAGTTCTCAGCCAGGGTAAATCAGAGCAATGTCAATTTTGTACTATCAAAGCAGCCGGGTCAGCCTTTTAACAAAAAAACTTTACTCTTTTTTAAAAAATGTCTTCAGTTCACCTTGAAGAAGCCTCCTTTAAAGCCATATACAGTTTTTAGGTTGCAGTAACTATCAGCTAATTGTTACCTGGTCAGTGCTGTAACAGCCAAAGTGTTTCCATCAGGGCTTTGATTGAACCCAGTTAGATGGAAAAAAGCAGAGAAAGCCCAGTGCAAAGGTATTTTAATCAATTAGGCACGTGGATAATCATGACTCCCATCACATAACTAATTACAAAACTGATTCAATAACTGGCTTTTCAAAATGTAACTTCAAAATGTAACAAAGTTCATTGGGACAAGTTCAATACTGCTGCAGATTCCTGGAAGCACCTCAGTGGCAGAGGAGAGATGGTCCAGCATTTCCACAAATAAAGACTTAAGGGCAGGCAGGAATAACTTATCCTTGGTTTCTGTGTTAAGCAAGGATCATTGCTGGAGAGCTCTGGCACGGAGAACCCAGACCAGACCAGGATATGGACACTGCATTCAGAACTCTGAGATGAAGGAGGACCTGCTGCTTTGGGCTGGGACACAGCCGAGCCTCCTCACAGCAGCTGGCACGGGGCTGTGGTCGGGTTTGTGCTGGGAGCACTCTTGGTTACTCAGGGATGTTTTGGTTTTGCTCACAAGGGCTTACACAGAGTCAAGGAGTTTCCTGCCTCTCACCCCAGCAGGGCAGAGGCTGAAGGGACACAAGGAGCTGGGGGAGCACAGCTGGGACAGCTGATCCAGGGGATATCCCACGGCACAGGGCTTCACGCACAGCATACAAAACCGGGGCAGGAGGAAGAGGAGGAGGCGCAGAGGGATGGGATTTGCCTTCCCAAGCCACAGCTGCTCATGATGGAGGCTGACTGTCCCAGGATGGCTGAGCACCCGCCCCTGGGGAGTGCGGAAAGAATCCCTTGGTTTGCTTTGCTGCCTGCATGGCTTTTGTTTTACCTATCAAACCATCTCCAGCCCAACCCACGAGTTCTCATTTTCACTCCTGTGATGCTCTCCCATCCCACTGAGGGAGACTGAGCTGCCAGCTGGGGCCAAGCCATGGCAGAGCCTGAGCAATGCAGCATGTGCTGGGCCCTGAACAAATCCTCCCTTTTGGCCATTCAGGCAGCATTTCTCCTGCTACAAGGCAGCAAATCGAGCTCTGCTCGTGGGTGTGTACAAGTCCATGATGTTCCCTGAGTCTGGGAGCACATCACTGAATTTGGATTTGGGTCCCAATTATTCCCTTCCCCACCTCCCTGCTCAGACAGGCTCCTGTGGAAGCCAGAAGTGTTGTTTCCTGACATGCAGACATGAGGAAAGCTCTGCTTCCTCCTGGCCGAGCTTATGGGAAGACCATACTCTGGGCCAGCTCTCTTGGAGCAGTTTTAGGATCGGCTCCCAGTGACAGGATTCCTCCCACCCCTGCCATCAAGCCAACACCAGCATCATTCCAACCACGGCAAAACCACCTCCATTTCCACACAAAAGGCTCAGCTCCAAAGGTTTTGTACCAAGCCCAGGCCCTACAGCCATGACCTACAGCCACCACCAAGGCTGGGAGCAATTTGCTTTGGTAGAAGCAGGATCTGCTTTTAAACCCAAGTCCAGCAGCCAAGTAGGTGGTCACTTAATATCTCCGGGTACCTTCAGGGAAGATTAGGTGAAAGTCCAAATCCAGGTTGACATTCCCTCTCTCAGAGAAACAGGCCTGCAATAAATAAGGCTGCGTGCAAGTTGTTGTTCCTGCTAAACTGCTCCACTCGGCCACTTACAGCCAATGTGTTCCTCATTAGCACTCGGGGAAGCTGGGAGTGCACAGGGCTCTCTGCACAGCCCCGCTCCCATCCTCCTCCCAAACACATGGAAACACTTTAAAAGTAAGAGCCCTGGGACCTGTGCAAGGGTGACAAGTGACGAGATGAGGAGAGGAGACCAGAGCCAGCCCCTGACAAATTTGAACCATCCAGGCTTTAATCCACAACAACCCCAAAAAAATTGATGCTAAACAAACCTTGCCTTTTCCAGAGAGGAGATTGCACATGTAATGGAAAAATTACGGGTATGGGGAGTCTGGCCTACAAAAATTGGTTAATATTAAGAGCCTTCAGTTTTGCTTTCCATGATTAATGGAACTTCCCCTACATGTAACTCAGTCAATGTTTCCATCCCCCTCAGAGCCTATTGAGAGACCCCTATTTTTTTAATTTAAGAAAAATGGAATTTTAAGATTTTGTAGCATTTCCATAACTTGCTGGGGGCAGGCGATTGGCCATTTCCCCTTTCAAATCCCCCTCATGAGGCAGAGCAGGGGAATTGCCTTCACATCTCCTACCTGGGACAGCATCTAGGCCTTTTCAACCTAAAAGACTCCATGATTTCCCTCGTAGTAGTGAGGGGCAGGAACAATCCACAAAGCCAAGCAGAGCTGAGCTGGGTCTCAAAGGAGCCATCCCAGTTCTGCTGGATCATGGGGATGCCCAGTTCTTCTCCAGAAGTGAAGAGGCATCACACAAATGTCTAATGAAACAGTTGAGCCCTAGCAGTGGACAAAGCAGAAATAGGCCATTAATGCCAAACCCAGAGGAATTTAAAAGTTAAAGCTGTTGGAAGAAATGTTTGTGCATGTTGCTTTCATGCCAGTGGAAACATAAGAAAAAGCTGAAAGTCTCTGCACTGGCACAGCAGGTTCAGCTTTGATCTCTCAGGAGGTTCATTTCCTTCATTAGGCTTTTCTTAAAATCCACTTTTATGAACCCTTTTAATTTCCCCCCTGCATCTCACCCCCATAAAAGCCTTTTCAGATTCATTTGGCAAAAGGGCAGGGTGGGGGAGGAGAATGTCATTTAATTGCCACTAAACATTACCTGAAGATGCTGGTTCTGTACAGGGATTCTGGAGCTGTTCATTGTGAGAGTCACAGGCACCGAAGGAGGGAAAAAACCCTCCAAGACAATAATAAATCATTAAGAGGAACACAGGGAGAAGAGAGAGGAGCAGATCCTCAAAGCACCAACACAAGAAAAGGTACAGGACAAGGAGCAGCAGGGAGATGTCCAGCAGAACGTGGCTGGTCATTGCTGAAAACATCCCCCACAATCCCTGCTTCATCTCTGGATCCCTGGTCAAACCAGAACCTGGCCACAGCTCTGGTGTCCACCCTGCAAATACAGTCCAATGGCACAGCCTCTTCCTCCCAGTGGGGCTTAAAAATTCCAGATTAAAGGAATTTCAAGGGGGTTCAACATCCCACTACCCAAACTCCAGCACCAAGCTGATCACAGCATTTGAGCAGGAGATTTAGGGCTGCTGTTCCTATAAGGAGAAGCATGGGATCAGAGGGACAGCCTTTGAAATGCCTGCAGTGGGGAGAATTTGAACTCTGCATTTGTTTCTGATGGAATCCTTGCCAAAAAAAAAAAAAAAACCCCAAAGCAAACCGTGTACACATCATTTCATCCACCCCATGTACAAGCCACAGGTAACGGTGTTGAGTTCACTCCTCCAAAGGGAAATCTGGGTCCTCCTCAACATCAGGTCACCTTACACAGCAAAAGCCTTTAGTAGCAAGGGCTGGACAGGTGTTGCCTGACACAGTTCCCCACTGGAATGGGCTGTGTCATTCCATCCACCAGGAGCTCCATTTTAACAGTAGGTTGTGGCTTTTACCCCCACTCTTCCTATTAAGAGTTAACTTAGAAGTAGCCTGTTACTTGGAGTAAATTAAACAATGAATCAACCAGAGCAAATTGTAACCGGCTCATCTGTCCACCAACTTGCTCAAGTCCTCGGAAGCAGATACTCCTCTTAATGAGAAACCCGTGTCCAGATCCCTGCTCAGGCTGCACTGAACCCTCAGGGGTTGTGTCCTCTGACAGGAGAGAACAATCCCCACTTTGCACTCTCAGCCTGCTCCTGCAAGAAAAAGTTGTCATTTCCAGACAATTTCCAAGGGACAGATTCTGACCTCTCATAAAACACGAATCCACACAAGGAAGGCTGTTCAGTTATTCTGATTTTAAGCCTGGCATCGCACAGAAGAGGTTCTGCCCTGCCTTTTCCTTTCTGATGTGCACTTAATTCACTCTAACATGAACACAACTGGATTTAACAGGACTCAACAACTGCAATAGCTCACACTATTTCTTTAGTCCTGGAAGCACAGGCCACTGCTTTTCTGCTACATCAACCCCAGGCCTCCCCCAGCCCAAACTCAATTTCAATTACATTTAACAAAGCTAGGTGGATGGACAGCATGAAGTCAGATGAAGTTCAGTGCAGACAAATGCCAGGTAATGCACTTAGGAAAGGATAATTTGAACTACACAGAGGGGAAAAAAAAAACCAGAATGCTTTTGCAAGATAATCATCTGCTGTGCACAGAGAGGCAGGGAACTGAAAAGCCCTTAATGGGAAGGAATGGCAAGTCCTTCCTTGGGAAGCTCCTCATCCCAGCTCACAGCAATCTGAGCTCAGCCCCAACTCCTGCAGCACTGCAGAGCTCTGAGGGACCACAGAGACTCTTCCACACAAGTAAAGCTTGAATGGAGTTGGAGCCCGGTGAGCGCAGGAAAGGATCCAGGAACGAGCAGCTCTTTGTGCACCTCTGAGTCAGAACACGCAGAGGTTCTGGGGACCCAGCTGCACAGAGCAGGGCAGAGAGGCCTCTCCCCCAAAGGCACCTCGAGCTTTAATCCCGGCATCATTAATCCCTGTACAGACACATTCCCCACTGGTGATCAGGAGCCACAGAGTGCCAACAGTGGTTTCACAGGATGGGATCCTGTGCCAAACAGATTCCCCAGTGAGACCCTCTGCACCTGCGCTGCCTTTGCTCGTCAGCTCCATGGAACCCCCGACTGGTCTGGGCAGGAAGGGACCTCAAAGCTCATCTCATCCCACCCCTGCCATGGGCAGGGACACCTCCCACTGTCCCAGGCTGCTCCAAGCCCTGTCCAGGCACACCTCCAGGGATCCAGGAGCAGCCACAACCCTGTCCCTCTCCTTACACAACAGCCCAGCTCTGAGCCTCAAACCTCTGTGTGCTGGGGAAACCAGGGCACCCAGAACAGCTTCTCCAGCCTGCACTCTGCAAAACAAACCCCAGCCTCAAGCTCGATAATCCCCACACAGGATCTAGATTTGCTGGAGAGAGCAATGCAGGTGCAGCCTCTCCCAGCGAGCTCTGAGCTCCCCACTGCTGGCAGCAGCACCGGCTCCCAGCTCCAGGGCAGGGAAAAGGGGGCTGGCAGAGGGTGCTGGGCACGGCCCCGAGGCTGCCAGACCTCCAGGAGCCTTTGGACACCCAGGGATGCCCAGGGTGGGATTGTTGGGGGGTCTGGGCAGGGCCAGAGGCTGCACTGGATGGTCCTGGTGGGTCACCCCCAATTCAGGATATTCTGATTCTGTGAAGGAGAACAAGCCCAACTTCTCACTCCCCCCACACGTGGTGCCTTAAACACCAAGATCCTCCCTTCCACACACCTTTGGAGGACAGGAAGAGCCGGCACAGACGCGGGAGATGCAGCAGTCCCTGCTCTGGGCTCTGCCAGCCTTTCCCGAGTGTCTGCAGGCTGTCCGAGCTCCAAGGAGGGATTGCAGACCCCGCGGAGCATCTCTCAGGCTGGAGCCGGAGCCGGGGCCGGGAGCACATTCCATGAAGTGTGGGGCCATCTGACGGCAGGAGCAGGCAGCGCCAGGCTCAGCATCCCAAAGGCTGCTCTGCTTTGCTCCATTCATCTTCAGTAATTGAATGCATGCCCTGGGGGGGAGCGCCGCGCAGGGCGAGGGGGGGAGGGGGGGGAAACGTATTTATATTTGTCTTCCCAGATTTAGTTTGTCTTTATCTCGAGCTATTTTGAATGTCATGGGGAGTTAATGAAGACATGTTGTGCATCTGCAATGCATGGAGCAACTTCTCTCCTGTCTCAGCATATTAAATTCTTCCTTACTTACATTAGGAATTACAGGGAAAGAACAGACACAAACGAAAAAGGGAGGAAAGATAAAAGGAAAGTAGAAAGAGAGAAGAGTGGAAGAAAAGGAGGAGGAAGGTTTTGTTTTGATTCATCTCTCAAAGTGGCATCACAAGATATTTTTTCAACTCCTTCACCATGTCTGTCTTGATCAGAGATGTCAGCCCTGGAGGAAATGCCCTGGTCCGTTTGGAATGACACAGGAACAGCCTCTTAAACAGCCCCTTCAACATCACTCTGCCCCACAGTCCCGTGCCCACGACAGACGCAAGCTGAGGGGACACGGCAGAGATGTCCATCCTGAGCTGGAGCACCGTCCCCAGGGGTCAGTGGCACGTCCCCAAGGCCTGCTGTACCCTCCCTGCAGCCACCAGATCCCCCTCCAGCCCTCAGGAAGGGCATCCCACACAGCAAGACCTCAGGGCCCCACCACAGGCACAGACACTGCTCTGCTGCTGGGTATTTTTAGTTGCTTTTCCTTCACTACAGACAGGAAACTGAGGCAGACAGAAAATACAGGCTCAGATCTACAAAGGCTTTTGGCCTCCAACCTCTGTCTTAAGACAATCCCTGGCTCAAATCTCATCAGTTCTTTCCAAGAGAAGAGATGAGACAGTGACAGAAAAAGTCCTTTCCCCAGGATATCCCTTCCTCAGCTCTCCTCTCTCCCTTCTGGGAGAGGCAAGAACACAAAATTCCCCTCAATCATGGGGTTGTTCTCCTAGAAATTAAGATCTTCCCTTTCCTGGCACTTCTCATCCTCTCTCTCTTTCCCTGAGGCAAGATCTGGCACACCTTAGACATTCTGGTTTGGCCTGGAGTTTTATTTAGACTGTTCCTTGCTTAGGGGATTCTCTGTTTATATCATTGGAGGGTGTTAATAAGGGCAGAATGGTTTCCAGACCCACACCAGCTGACTGGATTTCCTGAACCCACGCCATCTGTAAAAACAGAAACGTTCCCTTCTCCTCATACACACAGATAAATGCATTAATGCTGAACCTCCCGGGGCAGGAGTGCAGGAGAGGCTGGGACTTCTGGCCAGCTGAGAACCCAGCAAGTTCTGGAATGAGGCACAGAACCACCATTTCTACTGGGCAGGGGGGGCTCAGCTGAAGACATGGAAGATCTCATGGAACAGACAGAAGAGCTTGACATTTTAAAAGAGCAAACTGAGGAGCTTCTGGCACCTCTTTCAGACACCTCTGGCACTGGCCACCCTGAGAGCCACCAGAATGTGCAAACTGAGGCCTGGCTGGTATTACAGCACTCGCATGTGCCTATCAGTCAGCTCTTCCACCTCAAGGCAAGCTTCTCTGGAGCTCACAGAGCACTGAGCCAGGTCCTGGCTGACGCAGAGAGGCAGCACAGCTGCCACAGTGCACTCTGCCTTTGGCACCTGGCAGGGCTGTCTGTCACACACCTCCACCAACTGATACAGCCCACGTCACAGATACAGGGCTGTCCAAGCATGGACCTTATGAAACAAGGAACTTAAAACTAGAACCAAGAGAAGTTAGAATAACAGTTTAGAAAAAAGGAGTGTGCTATACTCAACATTTGCTAAAGAAGAGAGATAAAACCATTTCTGCAGCCAGTACGAACAAAGAAAGAGAGGAAAAATGCAAAGATTGATAAGGGAAGAGAATGAAGAAGTGGTCTCAGGCCCCACAGCAGTAATACATCAACTCCCTGCCTTGGACAGAAGCCAAACATCGAAAGGCCCTGAGAAGAGGTGGGAAGGTAAGAGTCCAAACTTTGAAGAGGACTCTCTTATGTTATCCCAGTGACCACCAGAGATAACCAGCAGAACACTGGACTGATTACCACCTGGGGCAAAGATGGGTGGGATTAAAAGATATGTATTGGAAAGTTATGTAACCCTATGAATATGTAATATTTTAAAGAATAAAAGGATTGAGAGACAGCTGAGCCACACACACGGTTTGAGGAGCGATCCTCCATGTGTCCAGCACTGAATAAACATACCTACTTCACAACTGAACACGGGTTGTGGAGTCCTTTCCACACCTCACTTAAGCCAACCAGATAGCGACCCGAGAAATTTTTGAAACGTTCCTGGATAAAAGGAAGCCCAGGAAAATTAAAGTGGGCAGTTGCTGTTCACCCTACCACGAGGTCGGCTCCCTTTCTTTGTCTCTTCCTCCTGGACCCCTCACACTACACACAGCAAGAGGTGCTTGGGAGATGGGACAGCTGGGGACCAATGCCTGCAGCCCATCAGCCAAAAGGGTTTGTGTCTTCTGAGCCTGACAAATTTCCAGTTTGGACTGAGCTGTGCACACAAAACTGAACTGGAAATTCCATGTCTCAGCCAAGCCTCTCTCACCAGGCTCACACATTACCTGAGCACTTGTGCATGGGGCTGACTCAGCTTCTTCCAAGCTAGTCTTTCTGTGATTGTGTGTGATTCATGTGCTCACTCTCTGTTCTCCTCACCTGGCACAGCTAAATAAATGCTGCACTTTTCAGAAAGAAGCGGCAGCTGCCAGTAGAGCCAAAAAATTCATTGTTCTATAGCACAAAAATCATTTTCATGTGAAAACAGGCTCAGGCATCAAAGGGTTGTTCTGGCTGAAGCAGCAGCAACAAGCTGTGAAATACCCACCAAGAGAAAAAACGGGGGGTGGTCAAGGATGGAAATCCCTCATCTGGGGACACCCACAAACAGTGTCTATACCAAGAGGGATAATTTTGTTTGTTCAACAAACAAAAAACCCCAAAAGGTTAAAATTCACATCCCAATGCACCTGTTGAGCTTTCAAAGGAAGGGGAAGACTTCAGAACCAGGAGCAAGAACAGAGCTACTCGGCCGCCCTCTGGCTGCAGCAGTGTGTCCTTCAGGCTCAGCCACTGCACGTCCCTTCCTTCACCCCAGGTGGTTCCCGTGATACAACTCCCCCTGTCTCAAGAAATGATGAAGATACAACAGCTAAACTGGGATAGGAGTGAGCAGCCAAGGGATCTTGGGAGCACTCCAGGCCATAGGGACACCTCGCTGGCAGGAGCACAGATCCACCTCCTCTGCACCTGCCCACGGGACCAGGACACTTCTCTTTCCTCTCCCTGTGCCAGCAGGGCTCGTGTCTGAAATGTGATTTGCCGTGGGACTGGCCTTCACTGCCCAGCTCAGAGTCACCTCTCAGCTCAGGAAGCAGCACACACCTGGAAGGGGCTGTTTCATCCCCTCCTACCAACTGCTCCAGGAAATAGCAGAAGCTCTGACCACACCGTATCTGCCTAGACCTTTTAGCTCCCTGACAGGTTTTAACAGCTCAGACCATTTAATGTCAAGCCTCTTATTTAATCACAGTGGACATGAGGCTGTTGCCCTTTGGAAGCTTCCTCCCTGTCCCAGCCCCCTGGAACCCAAACACCTGGTTATTGTTTTTTCTCCTGTGACTAAAAATGCTGCCTACAACATCCATCTCACACAGCTGCGAGTCTGCAAAGGGCACAAGGCATTAACAGCCCTATTCACTCAGGTTTTCTTTGTTTCACCATTGAACTCAGAGCAGGAGAGCTGGCCCTTGGCCTGACTTCCAAGTGACAAGAATCTGTGAGTGCTCACAGCAAACCAACACAGTGCTTCCAAGCAATTATGCTTTGTGCTATCAGAAATGCTGCAATAACGAGGTTTACCAAGGTTTTTAATCCTTGACATGTTCAGAACTGCAATTTGAACCCCAGAATAGAATGGTACAGCTCACATTATGCCAGCATTACAACTTTTTACCTCAATTAAAAGGAGCAATTTTCTACACATTATTATTAAAGTCACCAAGCTCCAGAAGAGCAGCCCTACAAATACTGGCCAGAATCCAAAAAACACTCAGCTATAAACATTCTTATAACAGACCTACACTAATGCATATACATGAGGATTCAAAACACAAATCTATATTCTTTTGCCTCCATCCCATTAAATTAGGCAGAATTGACAAATGTAATTATTTCAGATTCCAATGCAGTAAATTATCTTCATTATAACTGCATGCTTTACCTTCAGTAACAGAACCTCTGACCTCCAAGTTTGATCTCAAGAACTCAGATTCATGGCATTCCAAAAGCCACTCATTTTTTGATAACTCAGTTTGCTGCTCTCTGTTGTGTGTTCGTCATAAAGGGCCTTGGAAGATTGTACTTATCAAAGTGCATTCAGTAGTAATGGACCATCTAATCCTAAAATCCTTTCTCGAACAAAAGCCAAGAACAAGCATTCCCATTTTCAACTTCTTTATACTTCAGTCAGCCTCCCAAAAGTCACTTTATATGGTTCATGGTTTAATAGGAGTTTAAGCAGCATTCCCTTCTGGGGGTTTTGTTTAAAAAAAATCACCAAGTTTATTGCCTGTGTCAGTAGCTTCCTTACCCTGCTTTTATTATCTACAGCAGTGCTGTGATTTAATCTCTGCCTCAGTTTCCCTGATGCACAACACTCAGGTGATGTCTCAGTAATTGCTGTGGTGGCAGAACCAACAATCCTCGTTCCGGCCATTAAAGCACCTCATCGTTTCACACCACGGGTTTGTTCTGCGGAGTAATTAAGAGCATGAGAGACAGCAATGAGCCTCATTAGCTGCCACAAGCACAGGCATCCTCCAGCTCCTGCACGAACCTTTCCAAGGTGCAGCAGCTCGCGGTGGGTACCCAGGGCAGCGCAGGGGATGCAGCTTTCCTCGAGCTCTCTCCCTACGTGCAGCACCAAGCACAGCAGCCCTGGCCGCTGAACTAATGAACTAACTCACTTGGTGGTATCCGAACAACATCGCCGCGTTCCAGACTCACAGAAAGGAAAGGCCGGGAGGGAAACGCGGTGAGAGCTGCACAGAGCCATCAGCGGCAGCCTGGGTCCCCTTCCCCTAAAGGCCGCTGACAGGCTCTCAGAACAAAGCAAGCCGCTCACGGGATCTCCCTTATCTTATTGTACATCGATTTGCCGAAACATTCGCGGGATCACTACTCATTTCATTTACCCTTAAGGCCAACCCCTCTGCTTATTAAATTAGGAAGATGAATGAGAGATTTGCTCTCTTGCTAGCAGCCCTGGGGATTCATTAGTCAAGTAAATGATTGCACTTGCCTCAAGTTATGCTACTGCAATGTTTGTAATGTGTCTTCTCATCTCGGCTCCCCATGCACTATTTGGAAACAAGGTTGGCTTTCAGACAGGTCACATTTAACTCCAGTCATTCGGCTTCAGCAAATGGAATTTTAAAAAAAGGCCTCAAATTCACTATCGTATATTCCCGCCCTTTGCTCAGCTCTCCAAACATTTCACAGAGCAGACACAGGAGGGGAATCAGGAGCTCCATGCCAGCCACCAATATTTGTCCTGTTTATGTCAGTATGAGGCACAGTCACCACTTGAACCCTGGCAGAAAGCACAGATTTGGGGACAGTGACAGAGCTGCTCTGGGTAGGAGGGAGCAGTTCCCCCACCACGCTGGGTCATTAATTAAGCACAGAGGCAGGTGTTAACAAGCTCCCTTTTGCCTTCCAGAAAGGAGCTGGCTCTCCTTAACTGCAGCCAGAGGACAGCAGCATTTCTGAGTGCAGTAGCAGGAAAGCAGGAAGGAAACAGCATTTCAGAAAAAGGTTAAAATCCACATCCCAATTAAACTGCACCATGGCACAGATGGAAAGGAGGCTGAGCACAAATGAACTCCAGGGAATAGTTGCCCCCAATTCCACAGGGCTGCTCCATGAAAAGCAGAACCTGGATGAACAAGCCCCACCAGCATGGCTGGGTGAGCACTTCTGAAGGGATGAGAAGCACAGAAGAGATTCCCTCTGCTGAGCTGCAGATTGCACACCTTGGAAGTGACTTCTAATTGGTGTTGTCATATCTGTGGACTCTGTAGGACAAAACCTGCCACCTTTAACACCAGCAAAACATTACAGCAAAAGCAGTTTCCATGTAATGGAGCAGCCATGAAGCACAGTCCATCCTTTAGGAATGGCAGCAGCAAGAGCCACGGTACCTGTCACCCACCAAAGCTCCTCGAGGTGCCCAGGTGACCTCACACTCTGCCACAAAGCTACGCAGGTGAGCCTGAAACATCAGGCACACGGAATCTGCCCAGCTCCTGATGGCTTCCCAGCAAACCTGGAGCCAATCAGGAATGAAGGATGCTGCTCTCTTCCCAGCATTGCCCCTGAGTGAGCAGCACAGCAGGCAAGCACTCCGAAACGCTGCCTCCCCTGAAATGTATCACAGCTGCAGCAGCAAACGAGAACACCTGAGCTACAAACCAGCCTGCAAAGGGAAGAGCCAACTCCAACAGCTGTGGGAAGGGAATTGAGATGCCTGAGCCAACACAGCTGTCCTCTCTCTCCTTGCCCATGAACCAAGTGCTGATTTTCCTCCCAGCTTTGCCACAACTTTCTCACTTCACCTTCATCCAGTCATTTATACCTTGCCTATAAATAGCACAACATGACAATTGTGCTGCCTCTGCAGAGGGGAGGGTTTAATCTGCACTGATTTCAGAGAACATGGCCAGGGTTCACACAGCACAAGGCACACGTGGAGCTGCTGTGCCCTGCAGCAGGCTCAGGACACACTCCACGAAAAAGAGCCATTCCATGGAAAGGCAGGAGGCAAGGCTGACAAATTTGCATGTGTAAGTGCTCCTATTTACCAACAAGAGAAATTAAGACAAAGTTAACCTTGGAGTAGCCTGTTACACAGCAGAGGATTTTAAGGTGCAGAATTCCCTCTCTTACCACTAGATGCTTGCTTCAAAAGAACTCATTAATCTCAGAATGGTTGGGCTGGAAAGGACCTTAAATCTCATCCAGTCCCACCCCCTGCCATGGGCAGGGACACCTCCCACTCTCCCAGGCTGCTCCAAGCCCCAATGTCCAGCCTGGCCTTGGGCACTGCCAGGGATCCAGGGGCAGCCACAGCTTCTCTGGGCACCCTGTGCCAGGGCCTGCCCACCCTCAGAAGGAATTTCAGCCTAGTATCCAACCTAACCCTGCCTTCTGTCAGTGTGAAGCCATTTCCTCCTGGTCCATGCCCTTGTCAAAAATCCCTCTCCAGCTCTCCTGGAGCCCCTCTTGGTACTGAAAGCCCTTAATTCTCTTGCTCCAATTAGCAGCTAACAGCCCTGGCAGCCCCTCCTAGGAAAGGGTTCCCAGTCCTAAGTGGCGAATCTGCGTGACAAAAAAGGCGAGGGACCGGAACCACGCAGCCTGTGCAGGGTTGGGATGGAACAACATTCCTTGCCCTAAACTGGTGGGATTTAATTGTGCTGCCACAAATCAGAAAAGACTTTCCCGGCCCTTAAATCTACTTCCCACTCGGGCTGGGGCTGTCACCGATAGCCCAAAGAGGAACCTTGACCACAGCAGAAATCACAGAGCAGCAGCCGAGGCTGCTGGAACATTTTGGCTGCGAGCTGAGAACCCAGGGCTGCTCCAGCTCTGCAGCCCCCTGGCCTTTCCAGGTAGAACACGTACACACAATATTTACACACCTCTGACCCCTTTTCCAAGGGCTTTGAGCTCAACCCCTGCCCAGGGGCACCCCCGGGGAGCGCACACGGCCCAGACCCGCCCCAGTACAGCCCAGTCTGGAGGAGCAGGGAACGTTCAGAGCACTCAGAGGCAGCTCTGTAGCGTTCATTTGAAAAATTACATACTCCAGGTCCCCAGCTCGTAAAAGGACCCCTCTAGGAGCTGTTTTTAACCGCACGGACACCCCGGGCACGGAGCAGCCTCGGGATGCGGGAAGCCCCGGGAGCCGCAGCACCCAGCTCCCACGCGGGAAGCTCATCCTCCGCCTTTCCCACGCCAAACGCACAAACTTAAGGAGCTACCGCCATCTAGTGGGTCTGGCAGACCCCAATCCGCTCCCAAACCCACCGCCTGTCCTACCTGAGGGTTCCTGATGCTCCTCTCCAGCCTCATCCCGCAGAACAGACCGCTCCAGCGGGGAAGGACAGACTAAATGGGAGATTTACCCCGTCGGGTTTTTCACCCCGTGCACAGGTGTGACCCATCACAGCCTCACGCCCACCTTTAAAGCTGAATGGGCTCAGCTGGGCCAGGCTGGCCCGGCATCTCCCACACCTGCTCCTTAAAGGAGCAAATCCTCCCCTATTCCCGTGGTAAGGAACGCGGGAGGTGCGGGGTTCAGCGTGGCCAAGGGCAGGGTTTGGTGGCAATAGTGAGGGAATGATGGAGAAGGCGTTTCCTGTAATGTCTGAGGAGGCTGGTGGGTGCTCCTCTTGCCTGCTTCAGGATTAAATCCTAGCTGAGATCCCAGATTGATGGCTTGAGGAGAAGGTGTAAGAGGAAAAGCTGCATCTTAAGGTTATGAGAGGTAATTGTGTTACTTCTAGACCGTGGGATAATGCAGGATCCCTGCCAGTACCTGAGGGAGTTAACAGGAATGATGGACAGAGACTCTTCACAGAGGCCTGGGGTGACAGGACAAGGGGGAATGGCTTCCCAGTGCCAGAGGGCAGGGATGGATCGGATCTTGGGAAGGAATTGTTCCCTGGGAGGGTGGGCAGGCCCTGGCACAGGGTGCCCAGAGAAGCTGTGGCTGCCCCTGGATCCCTGGCAGTGCCCAAGGCCAGGCTGGACACTGGGGCTGGGAGCACCCTGGGAGAGTGGGAGGGGTCCCTGCCCATGGCAGGGGACAGAATGAGATGAGCTTTAAGGTCCTTGCCATCCAAACCATTCTATGAATCTTTGGTCCCTAAAACTGACTGATGTCACCAGAAGAACCCAAATTCCAGGGCTCTGTGGCTGAGTCTAGGTAGGTATCTGGTTGTCCTGGCTAAGTTAGACAGTGAAAAAGGAGCCAAGTCTGCTTGTGGAATTTTAAAAGAAAGGCAGATACCATGAGAAAAATGGATGTAATTAAGTAACTGTGCTTTGTAGTAGGATTTTGGAGAGAGCTGTATGGAGAGGATGTCAAAGATGAAAGATAAATGTGCAAGAATTAAACAGCGTAAATATGTTATTTCTGCTGCAAAAGCAGATTTTATTTCAGGCAACAACCTGGCTCTGCAGTTTTTATTTTTTACCAAGTACATCTGTAAGGACTCTCATGTGAGCCTGAACCCTGCACAGCACAGGTTTATTCAAAGGGCTCTGGAGATTACTTTCTTATCCTGGGAACAAGGAAGGGATTCATTCCAGGTGCAGAGCTTTAGCTGTAAGTCACAAAATTCAGTAGCTGCTATTGCTGGGACAAAGTATTTCTAACAGGGTTAATGTTGGTAATTTCAGGGTGTCTTCTGAAGAGAGACATAAAAGCTCTACAAGGATTTAGACTGAAGCCTCCTCTGCAGCAAGTGGAAAATTCCAACAAATCTTCAGTTGTGTTGAGTTCAGTGAAAGGCTTGAAGAGCCCAGACATGTCCTGGGCCAGAGTGCCCAGTCAGACCATCCCAGCTCTACTGGGACACACGTGCTGCCCTCTGAGGCTGTGAACTGATCAGGGGACACCTGCAAATGCTGTGCCAGGCTCCAGTGGGGATTCCCAGGTCCCTGCTGGGGTTTTGCTGCAGACATCACTGCAGTACTGCAGGGCAGGGTGGTTCTTTTGCCATGGGGGGGCCTGTGTGATGGAGCTTCAGCAGCAGTGCCAGCAGGTTTGGAGTGGCCCTGATTCTGAGACGTGTGCAGCTGGCTTCAGGTTCTTGTTGTGGTGGCCTGACAAGACAAAGGGACATCCTGATGCCACTGCAGACACTGAAAATGTGAGTCCAAGGGCTGATGCTGCTCCATGCTGCATTTGCATGGGTTTTATCCTGAGACTGAAGCTTATTTTGTGGGAGAAAACCCAAAAGCTGACAGTCTCTTAGCTGGGATTGATTGCATCTTGTTTCACACGCCCTGCTAAGAGGTGAGTGCTGACAGGAACTGCCCGTGCTGACAGCAGCCAACAGTTTGGTGATCACTGAGAACAGCACTGGGAGACAGATATTCAATTCCTGGCTATTTCAAAAGGAAAAAAAAACAACCTGGACTTGATGTAACAGTGTCCAGTACCAGCAGCTGCATTCTCCTCCCTGAGTCAGGGTGCCTGTGAGCCCTAGGTGGGCTATAACCAGCTCACACAAACCTTTATTCCAGCTGCTCTCAGAGCCTTGCAGGGTGGAAAGGACCTCCAAGGATCCTAATTCCAGTCCCTGTGCCATGGGCAGGGGTGATGCCAGGGGGTTATTGGGAATCCCCAGCCAGGAGAGGATGCTCAATCACCACCTGGCCTGGGCACTCAATTTTTGGAGCCACCTCACACCTTCACATAGCCCTTGGGCTTCCCTGTCCCCTCTGGGCTCGGCCCTCAGGCTTTCTGTGGTTCTGGAAGGCAAAGAGGTTGATGGCACTGCTGTAATTAGGGTGATGCCAGCCTAGATTAGGCTTCCCTCATTTGCATGCCTGGTGCAATCACTGTCTCTGCCTCGGAAGCTGATGGAAAAGCTCTGCTGCTGCTGCTGAGCTGTGCCGGGAGGGAGGGGAAGTCCTGATCCCCCTGGGGAGGGATGATGGCAGCTCAGGCGCTGTCCCACCTTGCTGACACCAACAAAGGCTGCAGGAGGTTCGGGCAGCACTTAAAGGCCTCAAAAAGACACAAGAGACTGAGGCTTTTTCTGAATCCCAGAGGGGATGTGAGGTTGCACATCCCTGGGGAACCAAAATAGGTCTGTTTAAAAGTTTTATACAGACCAAAATAGGTATTTTGTTCTGTATAAAAGTTCTGTTTCTCCAAGGCACATTTGTGTTTGCTCTTTGTTTTCCCTGCGCACACCAAAATGTGGCTCTTCCATGAGCAAAGTCAAGAGCAAAGCAGCAGGAGAGGGATGAAATGACTTTCTGCTCCTGAGGACAAATGTACCATCCCTGGATCTGTGTGATCTGAGGACAATTTCTGCCACTCCATCAAGTGGGGAGGGGGAACTAAATTAATCTGAGATGTCGGATCTGAGTTTCAGGTGAGTGAGGCTTAACAGGACCAGAAAACAAACAACTTGTTATGTTGAGAGGAATTAAATCATATTGTATTAGGGATGATGTTGCATCCTATATGATGCCTGTATATATTTTTTAAATTAATGTCTAGGTACCAGTATTTGGGGAGATGCTGGATGCAGATTCAGCAAGAAAGACAAAGGAGGATTTGTTGGCAAAAATAAAAAACCTCCATGGCTGCTTTCTATTTCCATTGTTGTCTTCTGTAGGGTTTGAAAGTTTTTTGAAGCTTGCACGGGTACGTTACTGACCTTATTGTGGAATAATAAACCCCACGTTTGTAGCTCCTGTCAGAAAGAAGAGCAGCGAGTTCCTCTGCAGTGAGGCACTGCCCCGTAAATGGAGCTGGGGCTGCTCGAGGTGTGTGAGAGCTGTGTCCCTGTGGCAGCCCTGTCACTGCCCCCAGCCCGTGAGCATCCAGTGCCTGTCCAGCGTGTCACTGAGCAAAAGCTGCTCCCTGCAGGCCTGGGTGCTGGGCTGAGAGCTGAGTTACTGGTGAAAGGGATGAAATTCCAGCTTCACGGATCAGGATTGGGAACCTGGATTGATTCTGGGGACTTTGAGAGCTGCTGTCATACAGCCAGACCTGTAGAGCTGTACTGAGCCTGCGCAAATGACTGTTCACACACCCATCACAAATTATGGACTCATCTTAAAAAAAAAAAAAATAACGACAATGAAAAATATTTTACTTTGTATATTGTTTTGCTTTAATTTCGGGTAAAAAAAACCAGGTGGCTTCCCTTCATCTCAGCAATATTATTCACTGTCAGGAGAAGGATTTGTTCAGGAAATCTGGATTTCCTAATCTGATTAGCAGGGACCCTGCTCTAACACACATGCCTATGATGCCTCAAGTACCCATGGTCAAGTTGAAGCCCCACAGTTACAGCATGTTATTATTATTACCATGGCATTTTGTTTTCCTGTTCCTATATATTAAAAATCCATGAACAAAAATTTATTAAAAATCTATAGCAAAATCTAAAGAAATTATCACACACTCAGTCCTCAGTCTGGCTTTAGCAGAGCAGGTGCGTTTTCCCCCAGGTGTGGCATCCATGGCTGGGAATTGTGCAGTGGGAGGGGACAGGGTGCCAGCACCTCATCAACACTGACAAAATAGAGGATAGATGGAGGGATGGATACTGGCATTACTTGCATCACGATTTTCACAAGCTCAGCACCGCACACAAACATAAAGGGATAAACAGACAGCGCAGCCTGGGTGAGGTTGGGTCAGGGTGCTGCGCTCTGCAGCTCCCACCCTTTACCCACCCCTCTTTCTCCTCTTCCATCCCTGCAGTTCGTACGCGGGCGCTCCCAGAGCCGCTGCATTTCCCGCAGGCAGGCTCGGCACTCGCGGTGCCCAGGAGGTGGCAAGCTTTCGATTCGCATCGCGCTCGGCTTCCGCTCCTCTCCCCAAAGCTGCGGGAAGCAAAGGACTGCGAAGCCCCTGCTGGTTCCTGGGCTGGAATCCCGTGCCCAGGGGTGTGTGAGACAGACAGAGGAGCAGAATCCCCCCTGCCCTGCTGCCCACGCTGGGGCTCAGCCCAGCACAGGGGGGCTCAGGGCTGGGGCAGCTCCAGCTCTCACCCACAGCACCCCCAGCTCCTTCTCCCAGGGCTGCTCCCTCTGCTCAGCCCAGCCTGGATCGATCCCAGGGCTTGTCCCGACCCAGGGGCAACACCTTGAGCTTGTTAAACCTCAAGAGATGGATAAGGAACTCATGGCGTGTGGCTCAGGTTCCCTCAAGCCCACATTCAAGAAAAATATCATGCCAAATATCACTTTTACATGTTCCTTCTAGATACATCCTTCAAAATGAGGAAGAAAATACCCTTTTCCCCTTCTTTTTCCTGCTTCTAACCCACTGCAAGCTGCTGGTGACATCACCAAACATGGGAGTGGAACTGGAGACACTTGAAAATATTAATACAGCCTTTATGTGCACTTGGGAGTGCATAATTGCATCTATTGCATGGTGAGGCCGCTCTTCTTCCCTTCCTGCGGCCACAGAATTTATTTCCCTTAGGTCTTCATCCTTTCCCTCATGCTATGAAATCTTTCCCAGGTGGAAAATGTATTTAACTACACTATTTGAAGAGATAAGCAGGGCAGACCAAAAGAAACAGCTGATAACAGGCAGGGAACCACCCTTTGGATTGCTGGAAAATAAACCGGTGTGGGGCACCTTTCACAGGAGCTGCTCCACCAATCCTGCCCTGAGAGCTGGGATGAATTATGGCAGGAAGACCCAGGTTGTTCATTGTACGGGACGCTGGGGACAGCCCTGGCAGCCCTCCGGCAGCTCACACACCCCTCCCGCGCCTGGGGAGCTCCCTGCTCCCCTCTCCCACCACGCACGGGAGCGTGTGAGCCAGAGCAAACTGCATCACCCCGGGGCTCCGAGAGCCACGGGCCCTCTTCTGCCCCAGGACACCCGGAGCACAAGGTGGGAAGGGAAATCCCGTGTCAAAATCCAAAACACAGAAAGTTCCTAAAGCCTTAGGTCTGTTTATTCTGAGTATGAAATGTGTATTGCATTTGACCTGAAGTCTTAATGTAAAAGCTGTCATAAAATAAAGTAAAAACGTCGGGGTGTGGTCGTACAAGGTAGAGTAATAGATTTCTATGAAACAATGTGTAATTAGATAAAAAATGCGGCTGTGCGACAGCCATAAAATACGAAATATGTAACTATTGGTGTCAAAGTAAAAACAACTGTACATTACAATTATCTATTGGTTAATTAGCTTTTAAGAAGCCTTGTAACTTGCTATCTGGAGCTCACTTTTCTCATTATGTCTGACTTCTATGAACCTCTGTGAAGAAATTGGCAACACTTCTGAGAGGTTGTAGCAATAAATCTCACTTTAAACCTATCTATCTGAAAGCGTCTTTAACCCCAGCTATCCACGATAACTCTTGCGAGCCGTGGAAGCCTCAGTCCCATCCCGTGGGCAGTCCCTCCACTGACCCTCACTTCTATCTAGATTACCCATGGAAAGAGTCAGCCCAAAACTCCAGAGGTGAAGCTTAAGCGCTGCAGAACGTAGTGGATGGACCTGAAAGAGCTGTGAGATGAACCCTCCTCAGGTGACCCTGACAGGAGGGACACAGGGTCAGGCTCCTCACAGCCCTGTTGACATTCACTCGCCCCTGAGGGACTGGAAAAAAGAAGAGGAAAAGCCGTGGTTCCTGCTGTGCCAGTGCTCCTGGCATGAGCGTTTGCTAGGCTGCAATTTTCAAGTTTTAGCTACAAAAGGAGTAAATATTTTTTTAAAGTTTATTTGTCGTTTTGGCCCTCAGTACCTTTGACCTCAGTTTTCAGATGGATTCAGATGCTGCCCATGAAACGTTACAGATGGAGCTGCTGGGGACTGCCTGCCTGGCCTAGGCCTGAATCTCTGTTAAAAATCTGCTCTTTCACGTTATTCAGCAGAGAATTAAACACATCATCTGTCCTTTTCCATCTGCATTCCAATGTAAAGCTCAGCAGCAGGGCTGGAGCCCATCTGACAGCTGGCACGGAAGGCAGGGTGCTGGATGTGCCTTTTCCCTGCAAATAACCGAATTTGGGATGGATCTGAGGGAGTGGGGCTGGTGGGACTCCGCCCTGGTATCCCCTGAGAGTGTCTGCATTTCCCTCTGTCCTTAGGTCTGGCTCTGTGCCTGGGGGAAATGAACTCGGGCCTTTTTCCTGACAGACACGGAACAGATCCAAGTACCAGCATCAGCTACTGACAGACTCACCAGGGATATCAGCAAATGTGATTGCTCCCAGAATTAATCGTCCTCAGTGAGAAACCAGTCCAGCCAAAGGAAGCCAGCGCTGCCTATTTATAGCAAATGAAGAATTTGGACAGACCCAGATGGGGAACTTTGAATGTGCGGCTTAAATGCAGGAGCTGAAGTTACCCTGGAAAAGCCCAGATAAAAACCCTTCCTCTGCAGGGCACTGGCTGGCTCCAGGATTTCTCCATAACAGCTCAGACAGAGCAGTCTGAGATCAGCCTGGGAGCATCTGGAAATCCTGGAGAAATGCCCCCAGAGCCCCCTCAGATGAAGCCTGGTGTTTGTGCCAGGGGGGATCCCTGCCCCCTGCTCACTGTACTCAGCTCAGTCTGTCTGGAGATCCCAACAGGAATTATTTGGTGCCCTCACTTTCCTTTGGCAGTGGAGATCCAGGGCACAGACCTCTGCTCCCCACCCTTCAGCCAAGTGGGAACTCCCCTGTGCAGGGAGCAAGAGGGTTTAGTTAAAATGCCAAGGACACCTTTCCACGGGCAGGGATTGCTGTCAGCATCCCCCTGCACCTTGCTGGGCCCGGAGCCACAGGGAATGAGGAGCGAAATCCCAGCATCTCGCACTGCCTGGAGTGAAAGACACACCCCAAGCTTCTGGAGGGGATTTCTGACAGCTGTGACACAAAACCATGGAGTTCTCTTCAAAGTGGGACCAGATCACTTTTATTTGCCAGCCTAAAAGTGGTGTCCAGGAACTGAAACCAGCTCCTGAAGTGCTCTGAATTTTATAGACTAAACCCGATGACTTCATGGTAAAGCAGCCTTTGATTCCTGCATGAAATATTACAGGATGCCATTTTCATAATTTCCTCCTCGCTTGATCATGATAACACAGTCCCTGAGGCACTGGGGAGGCAGAGAAAATGTGCCAAGTGTAGGAGATGGAAATGGGAGAGTCGCCAGTAAAACAAAACATCATTAAGGAAACAGAGTTGGAGAGAGATTGTTGTGTGATAGGGAAGGGTTTGTCTTATTCTTCATCAATCACTTGGAGCGGGAAGGGATAATATTTTTTTTTTTAAAGCTTGGAAGCAATTTTGGGGAGTGCTTTGAACCAGCTGCTAAGCTTACCCTGGAAACCCCTTCCTCTCTAAAGTTTTAAATGAAACAGCAACAATAATTCTATATATAGATATAGATATATATAAATACCTTCACCTATCCCTGACCTTTTAAAATATGATAAGAACAGAAACGACAAAAAGAATGCCAATGTGGTTTAAATATTGCTGTGCCAACAGTGAAGCATAAGAAGGGATCTTATGCCCTCACCTGTGCCCTGACCTGCTCCAGGACTGGTACAGGGTTGATGTATTCTCTATTCCTTTGCAGTGAGGCTGCCAAGCTCAAAGCCCAGGGACAGAGCAGTGCAAGATGGACTGCAGTGTTTTACTGCAGCTGTGTGCAGTTATAATGTGCTTCGTGGTCACCAGAAATTGATGCCTTTTTGGGCTTACCTAAAAACAGAGGCCAGATAAAACTGAGGGAATAAAAAGCAGTTATATTTATTGCAGGACCTTCAGGTACATTTAGGGCAGAGGAAGCCCCCCAGGGGTGACACCCAATATGGACCACGGGTCACAGGTTTTCACACTTTTATAAGTTTGGTCCATTTGCATATTGGGGGTTAATCTTGCAATTACAGCTGCAGGTAATGAAGTCATTTACCCCAAGTTTGCTCCCCCCCAACTCACTTTTGTTTCCATCTCTCAGGGCCTGAGACAGTGAGGTGTCCTTGATTGCCAGGCCTGGAGAGGAATTGTTGTGTCTGACCCAAATGGAACAGCAGCAGCTGGCACTGTGTGTGGAGTTTAGAGTTACACACTAAAGAATTGCAGGATTACAAACCTATGAAAAATGTAAAAGCTGAAATTCTAAGGCATCACTGGTAATTGCAGGTGGTTAAGAAGATGAAAACTTCCTGTCCACGAGGAAGTTTCCACATGGTTTAGCACCTTTCCCAGAAGAGAAGGAGCACTCAGAGAGCCCAGAGTACACATTTACTGCATAGGCTTTCCTGAGCACTGCCCACAAACACTCCTGAGGCTGCTGCAGTGCTGCTTCTGCAGAACCATTTGTATCAACCAGAGCAGGAGCTGGAAAAGAGAGCCCTGCTGGCATTTCCTGGGGCTGGGAAGCAACCTGGGCTAGAGTGGAAGGTGTCCCTGCCCCTGGAAGGGGCTTTGGAGCGGGATCATCTTTAAAGTCCCTCCCAACCCTGGCCATTCTCTAATTCTTTGATCTCAGAAAATCTCTGGGTCATCATGAGATGTGTCCAAACTTCAATTTGTGAAAAAAATACCCTTGCAAGTGCAGCTTACCATTGATCCACAATGCTCAGAGCCAGTTCTTCCCAGTTTCAAGAGAAGCCAGGCATCCTGTGGAGTGCAGTCTCCCACAGGAAAAGCACAAAGGGTGCTCTCCTGCTTTTTGCAGCAGATTCTCACTTCCCAGATGCCCAAAAGCCTGGGTTTGAGAGGAGCTAAAGCATGGAGCAGCTCCAGCTTGATCCTCAGGAAAGCTCCGAGGTTTAGCCCCAGTGCTGGCAAACAGTATGTGAGGGTTTAGGAGCAGTGTGAGTTTATGTGCTTTGCATTTCCTGCCCCTCAGGCTGGTGCGTTTCCCTGCACTATTTCCCACTCTGGGAGCAGAGGAGTTGTGAGATGTCACATGTGGGAGCTGGCCTGGCTGAATGGCTGCTGTGAAAAACCTGCCAGGGATGAGCACGCAGCCAAGGATCAGCCTGCTCTGAAATTATTAATAAACACTTCCCAATTAATCTCCCTTTGCACATGCAGTGATTGAAGCCTGCCTGACCCTGGGGAGCTCACGGGGTGTGACAATATTATGCCTTGTTTTCTGTATTGCTGCTCTTCCAGGGAGCCCTCCAGAGGAGGGGGCAGCTCTCCTTCATCCCTGACAGGGCTCATTCTGGCTGCTGTGGATGGCAGAGGAGCTTTACAAGGGTAGGAAAAGTTAACTCTATGTGTTTTCAAATATTTCTTCAGCTCTGGGACATTGTCACCTCCAGTGGGTTCAGAGAGGGTTCTGGGCTGGAGACCAAGCTTGTACCAAATAAGAAGCCACGACTGTCTGAACCAGGCCTTGGTTCTTCCCCAGCCTGTGTCTGCCTTGGTGATAATCCCTGGGAATGCCAACAAATGTCTGTGGCCTCCCAGAACATGCAGCAGCTGCCCTGAGCAGCTCAGAGCCAGGCACCAGCCGTGGCAGTAGGAGCAGGGAAGGATATGGTGTTTTACAGCCAGGGGAAGCCAAGGCTGTTCCAGATAACACAGAAAGTGCCTCCTGCCTGGAGAAAGCAGCAACTTCCAGCCTTTGGCAAATCCACTGAATAACAGAGGTGTTTTCATAGAATCACAGACTGGTTGGGTTGGAAGGGACCTGAGATTCAGCTCGTGCCACCCCTGCCATGGCAGGGACACTTCCCACTGTCCCAGTGTCCAGCCTGGCCTTGGGCACTGCCAGGGCTCCAGGGGCAGCCACAGCTTCTCTGGGCACCCTGTGCCAGGGCCTGCCCACCCTCCCAGGGAACAATTCCTTCCCAAGATCCCATCCATCCCTGCCCTCTGGCAGTGGGAACCGTTCCCTGTGTCCTGTCCCTCCAGGCCCCCTGTAAAGTCTCTCTCCATGGTTCTTGTCAGCCCCTTCAGGTACAACACAGGTGGGGTCTCACCTGGTCAGGGCTGGGTGCCTACCCTGTACATCATATTAGAGACCTAAAGAAACAAAATGCTAAACAATAGCATCCTTGCCCTGTTTTACATGCCTGAAAAACTGCACAGGGAGGAAGGGAAGGAAGAGCTTCACATCCAACAGCAGCTCAGAGACGACACAGGGCAGAGAACAGAGAACTTCAGGCTCCGTCTTGCCTGGACCATCCCCATCCTTCAGGGTGTTATTCCAAAAGGGATTTATGGTGAGCTTCAGTGAAGCGTGTTAGAAATCTGGCGTTGCCTCCTTGGGCTCTGGCTGCTCCTGCTTTTCTCCTAATGCAGCAACTTTTATAGGAAATCAGGAACCCATTTAGCAGCTTTAGGTCGGTGTTTTAGGAGGAGAAGTGGAACTGCTGGGTTAAGTTGCTGCTTTACAGGCAGCAGTTATGGGATCTGGGATACTGGTCCTGAGGGACTTGGCCCCAGTCCCCCAGCACGAGCAGGGTGGTTTATAGGGACCCCGTGCAAACTTTACAGGAAGGGACTGGCTGGGGAGCTGTGATGGAGGAGGGCAATTCCTACAGCACAGCTTCCCACAGTAATCCGGGATGGACTTGGAGGCCGTCCATGAGAAAGCAAAGCGTGGTGAGATCACAGCCCCAGCTGAGCTGATAGGGAAGAGGGAATCCTTCCCCAGCTGGAGGCTGATCTATACATGTAAATATGTGAAGTCACAGCTTCCATTAAAGTCTATCCATCAGCAGCATCTTGGCATGGGATAACTGCTCTCAGTCTGAGTGATTCATAGGAATGACCCGGATTTCAGCAGCCGGGAAGAATTTGCAGGATCTTACCTCGGCAGCTGGCAGCACCAAGAGTTCAGCAGAGGGATGGAAATGATGGACCAAGCAGACAAAAATGTGGGGGAGGATGTGTGCACAAAACAGCTCGGGAGTTTAGGAGAACATCCAGCCTCCCACAGAGTTGCTATGGGATAATTAATGCAATGCCTCATTCCCTCCATTTTTACTTCCAGTCTCTCCTCCCCAGGGCCATGAGCTATCATCAAAGAACGCTTGGATTTGGCCTGGTGGGTTAGTGGGGATGGATGCCTTCACAGGAGCAGGTTTGGGAGCCACCTCACCTCCCCCTGCAGGAAATGAGTCACAGCACAGGTGGCCCAAGGCAGGCACAGAGGGACACGAGGCTCCCCGGGGCTCTCGGGGTCCCCGGGTGCAGGAGGGCGCGGCACAGGGACAGGCACAGAGGGGACAGGAGCAGTGGCAAGCAGGCGCCAGCCCCTGCTTGATACCTCTGGCTGTTTTGTGGGAGCTGATGGATCACCTGCCAGGCTGCTCACACCACTCCAGCTGGCACAACTCCTCAGCTGGAAGCACCACACACCAAAAAGGACAGGAAAATCAGCTGGAAAGGCTCCAAAGCAAAGCAAGAGGAGTGATCCGAGCTCCAGAGAATGTGACCTGTGGTGAAAGATTGAAGAGACTCGGTCCGTTTAAGCCTGGGGAAGGCAAAGGGGAAGATGTGATAACAGTACTCAAATATGTGGAAGGGAATTGCAAAAAGAAAGGAATAAAGCGTTTCCTGAACAATTTAGGGAAGCTGTAGATTTGCCAAGGTTGCAGTTTCTGAGCAGGTTGGGCTGTTATCAGAGAACAAATTAGATGTAGTGGATTTAGCCCTGGGCATGGGGCTGGTTAAACTATTCCTTAAGGTACCTTCCAGATTTTTCTATGATCTGTAATTAAAATAATAATTTTTCTGTTGCTCCAAGGGAAGAACACAGGAGAAACCAACCCAGCAACAACAGTTAACATGGACAAAACGACCAGATACTTGGAGCTGAAGGATAGCAAGACCCAAAATATCTTCATAAAATCATATTTTTTAAAAATGGAAACTGCAACTTGAACCCTCAGATCAAAACGCATAAAGCGTTATTTGTGGGGTGACTTGAGGCAGGGTCTAAGGGGAAATCAGTGTTCCACTCATTCATTTTAGAAATATCCTCGTTAGTAATTGCCCCATTTATAGTCAGAAGAAAACAGTGCACTCAAATTCCTGGCAGCAGAACACTTCCCTCACTCTAGATAAATATTGATATTGGCCTTAAGTCAGTTTACAAAAAGAGATGGAAAGAAAACAACAGCTCTGGTGATGCCTGTCAGGCTTTGAAGCATCTTTTGAGAAACCGTTTGCTGAATATTTTTGTGCAGGACACGAAGTCAAAACTATTCACTATGAATAGTCTGATCTGAGGAATTCAGGAGAACCCTGCGGAGCTGGGATGTGGCTGGCAGTGCTCAGGGCCTGGGCCAGCACAGGCAGCAAAACTCCCTCAAAAGGATCAAACTTCAGCCCCGTTCACCAGGGCTGTGCTCTGTGAGTGCTTCCCCTTTCCAGAACTGAAGCCCAGCCTTTGGCTGGGAATTTGTGGAGATTAAGAGTGGAAATCTGGGGCAAACCAGAGGGATTCTTCCCTGTGAGGGTGGGCAGGCCCTGGCACAGGGTGCCCAGAGAAGCTGTGGCTGCCCCTGGATCCCTGGCAGTGCCCAGGGTCAGATTGGATGGGTCTTGGAGCAGCCTGGGACAGTGGGAGGTGTCCCTGCCCATGGCAGGGGTGGCACTGGATGAGCTTAAGGGTCCCTTCCAACCCAAACCATTCTGTGATTCTGTTATACAATTCTATGGGATGTGAGTTCACAGACATTGGTCCTTCGGAAAGCTGAAATACTTAAAATTTCAAGCATCAATTAACTTTAAAACAAGAAATAGAAAGCGCCTTTCCGCCAAACAGAAAAGCAGGATTAATGCTGAGGTGATTATTTACCTCATATTATTTGGCACTAGCACTTCATTGGTCAGGCATATCTGGCAGCTTTCATTTGCGAGGTATGGGAAATAGCTGCAAAGAAAATAGAAATGGCTTAAGTCATCCACAAACGAGCTGCAAACTAATCCCAGGTCCTCAATCATGGTGTCTTGTAAAAGTCTGACTCTCCTGTTCTCAGCTCCATTCCTTCTCTTCTGCTGGGGAAGTCCCAGACTTGCTGTCAGAAGTTAGAAGATATTACAGAAAGGCCCACGTGAAGGAAGTTGCTGTGTGAAGGTCTGGGGAGGGGGGGGGAGGGGTTGGGGAAGATCTGCTGTAACAGCTTTGAAAAGCCGAATGTGGCCCCGTGCCTCAGTTTCCCCACCGGCTGCATGTGGATAAAGACTCCCAGGTGCCTCTGTGTGCAGCACGTGTCGCTCTGACCCATCTTCTGTCCCAGCCAGGGGCAGCCCGAGCTCTGTGAGGGTCTCTGGGGGCTCTCAGGGGTGCAGACCTGCAGGAGCCCCAGCTGAGCTCCTGGCACAGCCGTGATGTGATGATCAGCTCCATGCCCAGCCTCTCCCACTCACGGTAAGGGCAGCACGGCAGCCCCACAGCTCAGAAAATCATCCCGTGAGCAGGAAACTACCTCAGCCCTTCTGGCTGAGCCCCCTCACTGCCCCTCCTTGTCCAGGGTCCCACAGGATGTGTGGAGGAGAAGATGCAGTTTGGAAAGCCAGGGCAGCACCCGGGGGAGCTGGGCAGGAGGAGACAGAGGTTTTGCCTCCGTCCTGCCCTGTGTGGCCTCGGGCACATCCCTCAGCCCCTGTCCCCACTCCCCGAGCTATGGGCAGCCACAAAGCCCTGGTGACCAGGGGCATCACTGCATCTCCTACTCCCACACTTCGCGTGGGCCAGGCACTACATTTCACCCAATTATTCCAAATAAAACAATTTGTGCTCCCCTAAGATGTCTCTTTCAGAAAGGCTTTGCATGAGAACATCCAGCAGCACAGAGAGTCTCACACAAATTTATTCAACTTCAGATCTATCTGCTCAGTTATCTTGGATAACTGTGGAGCTCCATATAGCCCAGTGTTTTATTTTTCTCCCCTAGTAATACATATTTACTTCACGTCTCAGTATTTTCTTTTACAAATTAAATATATTTAACCAATATATATTGTTCTGAAGCATTTTCTCAGCCCTCATATAACTTCTGTACCTTTCCTTAGAAGTTTTTGTACTTCCCACAGTGCCAGAATGATGTCACAGTAGCACAGCTTTGGAAATGTGGTGACACAAGACATCACAGAGGCAGCTTTTGTGGGAAGGAATAATGTAATTAATTAGATCAACTGGAGTTAGAAGGAAAAGGTTTCATATACATGATTTTTTTTAGGTTTTCAGGTACCCCACCAGTGCCATAGAGAAGAACTGAATCATCCTGCCAGCCCTGCTGTGGCTCCACTTGTGAACAAGCAGCAGGATGAACTCTGTCCCACTGCAGACCCTGTCAGATCCTCTGGCTGCCTTGCCTGTCACTGTGGGTACAGCAAAAGCCAAGGGCACGGTGTCCTGGAATCCATCACAGCAACTGAGCAGTGGGAGAAAGGCTCCTCAAAACTCCCTCTGCTTTTCAAAGGGAGAAAGCTTGTCTTGGCAGAAAAGTGAGATCTGCATGGAAGATTTTAAAATGTGTGCTGAAGAGTTTTGACAGCTACTTTTTGCCAGAAAGGTTGTTTGAAATTCTGCTATCCAGAGCTGTCATGTCTTCTGTGCTTCTTAAACTCTTCTGGAGCTCCCTCTGATCTCTGGCATGTCCAGCATTCCCTGGAGTTATTCTCTGAGCATCACTCTTCTCCTTCTGATTCAGCTCTTGGACTCGTCTTCCAGCTGAGGCTAAACATGGTTGTACAGTGGATGAGCTGCTGTGCAAGGCTGAGCAAGCCCCGAGGGCTGGGCTGAAATATCCAAACAACAGAGGAACAAACCGTGGTTCTGGGAGCACACACAGGAGCAGAGAGGGCACCCACCTGCCCTGGCCAAAGCCCTCTGCGCTTGTCTCCACGGCCTCCTATTGCAGGATAGATATTTCACAGAATCTTGGAATAATTTGGGTTGGAAGGGGCCTTAGGGGTCACCTCGTTCCACCCCCTGCCACGGGCAGGGACACCTTCCACTCACTCACAGGGTATTTGTTTAAGGAGAGATTTCCCCAGTTAAGGACCACAGAATGAAATTAAGGAATTCTCTACTTGATTAACACTTTGGATACCATTATTTTTTGGTTTTTTTCAAATTCAGCCACTGTCAGGAGGACATAACTGTTAAAAAGCTGAGATAAACTGATATAACTGTGCCATTTAGGTGCAGATGGGCAGCAGAGCACTATGTTCAAGCTATCAAACTGACCCAAAATTGTGAGCCCTAAGGAGACTCAGAGAAATGACTGGCAGCTGAAAAACTACAGAATCTCCGAAGGATCATCCCAGAGGCATTCAGCACTTTGGCAACCTCTGATTGTACAGGGTCTGGGGAAGTGCTGTTTCATTTATAGAGAGTGTGAAAAGCTGTGGGGACAGAAAAAAAGGTGAGTTGGGGATTTTGTCAGTTTTGTTTTGTTGTGCTCTCAATCTAGGGGTCTTTTTTTGATGTGTGTAAACTGATTTATTCCTAGTGTGAAAGTGAAATAAAATACGTTCTCTCTTTCCTAGGCTTGGTCTGGCTCTTCCCTGCTCTGTGTGATCTCCACATCAACACACGCCCGCAAATCCAGCTACTCCAAACTTTACCCCAAGCGCTGGAAAATTACTGCAGGCTCAGAAGTGCAGCTTAATAGGATCCATCTGCTCTGGAGACATCCTTAATTGCCGTGATTGACTGGTTAATTTTCTCCTCTCTAACTGCACACGCACGGCAGCGCGGGGCGCTGGGCAGCGGGAGGAGGCGAGGCGGAGGATGCGCTGGGAGGGAAGGGAAGGAGTGCATTTCGTGCAGCAGGCGCTAGCCGGCGTGGTCCCCACAGCCACCGCAGCCTCTCCTGGTCCCCACAGCCCGTCCTGGTCCCCACAGCCCGTCCTGGTCCCCACAGCCTCTCTTGGTCCCCACAGCCCGTCCTGGTCCCCACAGCCTCTCCTGGTCCCCACAGCCACCGCAGCTCGTCCTGGACCCTACAGCCACCATAGTCTGTCCTGGTCCCCACAGCCACCGCAGCACATCCTGGTCCCCTGCTCTGCCTCACTGACACGCTGGGAAACGAGGAGGATTTTTCAAGGGGAATAACAAAGGGAGAATCCTGATGGTTGAAGGGATCAGTACCCTTAAACAAATACCCTGTGAGTGAGTGGAAGGTGTCCCTGCCCGTGGCAGGGGGTGGAACGAGGTGACCCCTACGGCCCCTTCCAACCCAAATTATTCCAAGATTCTGTGAAATATCTATCCTGCAATAGGAGGCCGTGGAGACAAGCGCAGAGGGCTTTGGCCAGGGCAGGTGGGTGCCCTCTCTGCTCCTGTGTGTGCTCCCAGAACCACGGTTTGTTCCTCTGTTGTTTGGATATTTCAGCCCAGCCCTCGGGGCTTGCTCAGCCTTGCACAGCAGCTCATCCACTGTACAACCATGTTTAGCCTCAGCTGGACGACAAGTCCAAGAGCTGAATGGTGTTTGTGGGATTTTAGGTTACTGATCAAAATACCTGATAAGTTGAGATCATGAGCCACAGTGTTTATGTGACAGCCATCAAAAGAGATTGCTAAACAGAGAGAAATAGAAATTTTTATGTAATTTTTTTTCTTGGGCTTGTTTTGTTTACCTTTAAAATATTGGTGGTTTGGGGTTTTTTTTTCAGTATTTCATTGGAATTTTAAAAATCCCATCATCACCAAAACCAGGTATGACCACAGAGAGTGCATCCCTGCAAGCTCCATCCTAACTGCCCTGCAACCCAGAAATCTGAGGAATCCCTCTCACATCCCTCCACTGGATTTTTATCTCCCTCACCATAACGCAGGTGTGAACTCAGAAGGTGTTTGGTGCAAACAGGTTAATGGGGCCGTGATTGATAAGCCAGGCCGTGCTGCAGGATCCAGGAATGCTCCTGGCTCTGAGTGTGAGCGCTGGCAAAGATCCCATTCTGTGAGGGACTGAGCCCCGACCCTGCTCAAACCTTCCAGCTTCAGTTTCCATGTGCAGAAACCCAAGCCTGAGGCTGGGCATGCTCTGGGCTGTGCCTTACAGGCCCCTGAGGGGACAAGAAATGCAGTTTATTGCCGGCCACCAAACAGATGCAGCCACGCTGTGACATAATCAGGGTGTGAGTGACATTAACACCGTTTCCTCGGGGCTGCTTTCAACACTTCCCCTTCCATCTGGAGCTGGGAACAAAGAGGGGGGTCAGCCAGGGAAACCTGGAGAGGAGAGGGAGGGCAGGATGTCTAGACAGACATTAGCACACGCTCAGGGCCTGCTCAGTGGCAGGGACCTGCGCGTCCATTCCTACAGGTGCAGAAATCGGGTCCAAGGCAGCAGCCGCAGGCAGCTGCTGACCTCACCCGTGGAATTTCTCACCCAAACCATCCAGGATTTCTGTGCAGGCCCTGCTTTGGTGCACGACAGCAATACGAGCTCTGGGGACATCAGTGGCTCCCATGTTGGTGACACCAGATGCCAGCAAGGAGTTCTTGCCTGGTACCCTCCACCTGCAGAATTCCCGGACCGCTGGGAGAGCAAAAGCCAAACCTTTCCCTTCCTCTTTCACAAAAATTTCTTGCTCGGGGGTCTCCTACATTTTCTAGAATAGGTACTGAAAACATTTTGGCTCTGTCTCCTTTATCAGCCAATGTGTTTTCAATCCTGCCTGAGAGGGATGGGACTTATTTTTGACAAGTCTTGCTAATAATGAGTCATCCTTAGCACAGACAATCTCCTGGAGTTTAACCCATAGGGGTCTTTTCACCCCATTTTCTTCTTCCCATGTGCAAAGTAATTTGGCTCTGTAAAGGCCTTGCCGTGATTTTTTGTGTATTCTGGGCCTGTCTTCCCCATCTCTCTCCCATCACAGCTTGGTTTGGCATGGGAGCATCTCCAGGCAGAAAACAAAAGTCTCCAAAGAAAAGACACCGAGATGTTGTTGTTCCTCCTCCTCCTGCAGGAGCTCCTGAGGTGGACTCTGAATTCTGCACAGCTCTTGGCCAAGACCCAGATCCGCAGGAAAGTAAAAACCCCACTGACTTCACATCTACCCCCTTAGTGTGACTCGCTTTTCAGGGTTCTATTTTCTCTTTGTATTTCCATCCTCCTGTTTGTGCAAGGAGGGTTCTGCCTCAGAAGAGGATCTGTGTCACCTGTAGCAGGTGCAGGACACTGAGCAGCTTCTGTTGGCTCTGCACATCCAAACCCCACATCCCACAGCCAGGCACAGAACCTGGAGCATTCCCAGCACACAGACTACTGCCCTGATACCTGAGGGGAAGGTGATGCCTTAGGATTTCAGCTTTTATATTTTTCATAGGTTTGTAATCCTGCAATTCTTTAGTGTGTGACTCTGAACTCCACACACAGTGCCAGCTGCTGCTTTCCCATTTGGGTCAGACACAACAATTCCTCTCCAGGCCTGGCAATCAAGGACACCTCACTGTCTCAGGCCCTGAGAGATGGAAACAAAAGTGAGTTGGGGGGGAGCAAACTTGGGGTAAATGACTTCATTACCTGAAGCTTTAATTGCAAGATTAACCCCCAATATGCAAATGGACCAAACTTATAAAAGTGTGAAAACCCGTGACCCGTGGTCCATTTTGGGTGCAGCCCCTGGGGGGGCTCTGTCTGCCCTAAATGTACCTGAAGGCCCTGCAATAAATATAACTGCTTTTTATTCCCTTAATTTTGTCTGGCCTCTGTTTTTAGGTAGCCCAGAAGGGCATAAAAGGGATAATAATCCCAGTCCAAACACTCCTCAGGTCTTAAGGCATCAACACAAAATGTGTGTCAGACACTTTGGGTGGGTACAGTGCCTGAAACAACAGAACTTTGATTCCTGAGGGGATTTTTTGGTGTTACCACACTATAAATAATAAATAGCAACATCAGAGACATTTAGAGAAATACATAACCATACTCCACTTCCTCTTATATTATTTATTCATTATGATTGGGCAGTGAACTCAGCAATGAAAAACAATTACACACGCGCTGTATTTTGCCAAAAATATCAAAATGCAATGAATTTCTTTGTATATTTGTGCTATTTCACTGCTGTTCCTACTGCTTTAAATTACTCAACTGATATGTTTTCATCATGTCTTACAGGCAAGGCAAGTGCTTTCAGTCTCTGAGTAGCACTTGGATTTTAAGAGCTGTAAGACTCAAATCATGTTTCTGTCATGAGGTATTAACTGTCCATCTGTGGTTGGGAGCCTGTAAGTTGAAGCAAGAGAATTTCTTCTGGTTTTGAGTGAAATGTCTGTGTCTGCCACAGTCTACGTGATCACAAAAAATTATATTTTCTAGAGAAGAGAGAGAATAACATCACACCCACACCTGCCACAGGTAACAGCACTGACGGACAAACAATGCTGACCCACAGCATACACTGTGGTTTTCCTCCTTTTTTTGCATTATGTGACAGGATGAACGTGGTCCCCATGAAACTGGGAGAGGATTCTATTTCACTCCCAGTTCAGGAATGGCAGAATGGCAGGCTCTCCCCTGCTGCCCAGTGCTGGGAGGCTGCAGTGAATACAAACTCAAGTGGGTGAGTCAGTTGCTTGAATTTCTTTGTTCAGCCACTCAAGGGGATGCCCCTGTGTAGCTGCCTCTCCTCTCAGGCTTTCCCTGTTAAAAAAAGCAGAAGAACTTGCCTTCCACAGTGCTGATGGCGTAGATGCAAGTGTGAATCACAGAATCACAGGAGGGTTTGGGTTGGAAGGATCCGTAAATATCAAACCCTTCCAAACCCAGCTGTGGGCAGGGAGGCCACTCACCAGAGCAGGTTGCTCAGGGCCCCATCCAGCCTGGCCTTGGACAATTTTGGGGCTGGGGCATCCGTAACCTGTCTGGGTAAGATGAAGATGAGATAATTCTGTATTTCCCAGTGTCCTCCAACAAGAGGACACACCCTGCAGCATCTGGTGTCTCTCAATCCTTGGAGCCCTGAGACAAGAGGATATTGGTGCTGTACATCCCTGCTTTGGAGATGAGGTTTTTATAACTTGCTTATAATCCTCCAGCCTCAGGAGAGGATGCAGAGCTTGTCCTGCGGATGCTTATGCTCAAACTTCTACTTGGCTGCTTTGCTGAGGTCCTTTGGAGGCACTGAACGTTGGGAGTGCCAGGAGCTCCCCGTCTGCAGCTGAGGGTTTGTGGTGCCATAAAGCCCAACAGCAGTAAGGAAGTGGTGACCTGAGGGATGCAACACCTGCAGGGCTCCCGGTAAGGAAGTGGTGACCCGAGATTTGCAATATCTGCAGGGCTCCCAGGCTCTGCCCCTGCTCAGCCCATCCATCACCAGGCCTGCCTCGCAGGGCTCTCTCCCAGCTCTCCGGAGGGAAATCCTCTCCAGTGGTTGGATTAATGAGAAAGCAAGTACCAGCTCAGAGATGGAGGTGCTAATTGTGGCCCATCAGCAGCCAGAAGAAACAATTCCTCAAGGATCACACCCATTAATCTCCCGTGGCTGCCGGTCAGAGGGAGAGGCATTCCCTCAGCGGTGCTGACAGCTGCTAATAAGACAAACACTCCAAGCCTGACCACTGCTGCTGCCAGCCGAGGAGCTGGGCATTCACAGCTCTGGCACAGCTGGGTCTGCAACATTTGTTTGCTGGATAAGCAGGAGGGAGGACACTGGAGTGCCTCGGAGACAGGAAAAGGGATAAAATGGCTTTCCATGCATGAATTGCTGGTGAGAGGAAGGCTTGGAGGAGCAGCACAGCTCTGAGTGGGTCATTTCTAGCCCAGAGCTACCTGGAGGTTTATTGACAGCGCTGTTGAAGATCAAAGATAAGGAATAGCCATCACCGTTTTTATGATCAGGCTGTTGGAGCAGGGATACCCCTGTTGGGTACCTCAGTCGTGATATTCCATTTCCAGGGACAGAGCTCTGCCTCCTGGTGTTTACACCCTGGCCTGGCACAGGAGTGGTGGCTGGAAAGGTTTTGTGCAGGCTCCCAATCCAAGCTCCCATCCAGCTGCTGGGCTATTGCCAGAACTGGATCAGGGCAGCCGAGGCTGAGAGCCCTGGGGACAGCGATGGCACAACCTCTGCCCTGCTCAGTGCTGCAGCATCCTCTCAGCGAGGATTTGTCCCCCATGCCCAACACAGACACCCCACACCACAGCCTACACTTTCACACAGAAGTAACCAAAGCAAGCAGATTTGGCCCCTGGACTGTGCACATTTATTTGAACTGAAGGCCTGAGAGCCAGTTCCCTGGTGCTTCCCCACTCGCAGCAGTCACGGCAAAAGAGAGGTAAATTGGGGACTTAGCCCTGCACAGTGCCAGAAATGCAGAACAGCCGTTTCCAATTCCATCCAAATGTCGTGAACCTTTCTAGGGACAAGCACCTCCCCTCCTCCCCAGCCCCGGGCCTGTTATTGCTCCTTAAACTCCTGACAATGTCTGGGGCTGTGTCAGTGCTTTTCCAAACTTTACCAGCAAAACCAAAACCATGGCTAATCTCTTCCTCTGCAAAACTTCCACTGGGGGATGTTCTGTCCCAAGGAGCTGCTATCAAGTGAGGGAAGAACCCAGCCTGCTATGTCAGGTGCTGGGGCACATTATGGATGCACAGAGTGCACAAACACAGCTCCACGTCTGGCTGGAATCAGAACACATTCCTGCCCTGAGCCGGCAGCTTCCCTCTGTCTCCTCCTGCAAGGCCCTGACTGACCCCAACCCCATCCCCTCTCCCTCCTTGGCTTTATCCAGCTAGTATTTTGTGACACAAATAAGCTGTCTTGTGAGTTGGAGATTCCAAAAAGAAGAGAGAAACTTGCTGCATCAGTCAAATTCCTGCACTCCTCTTTCTCTAAATCGTAGCTGGGCAAGCATCCATAGAGTCCAGGAGAGAGACAGCAGAAAGGAGCAGGGAAGGAAGGAAGGGGCCAGGGGAGGACACAAAGTTATGAAATAAAATTATGAAATGGAAAGGAAAGGGGGAATGGGTAAAGTCTAGGGAAGGAGGAAAGGGAACAGGAAAAAAGAGGGAAGACAAGGAGAAACTGAGAAAAGTGGCACACGGTGTCTGCCTGGAGAGTTAGCATAGGTTTGGATTTCTCTGTTAGAGGAGGGAATCAATGGCTGGCCCCACGCCTCATGTTGGCAGCCTCTGCCGTTCTGATCTCAGGACCAGCATCTGTCAGCAATTTTCAAGAGGAACCATTAGAAATCACAATGTTTAACAGTTTGTCTTGGCCCCCTGGAATTTTACCACCCCCATCAGCTACCGAAAAAAAAGCAGGGGGTTGGAAGGAGGAGAGGGGAGGAGGGTGGAAGAGAAGGAGGAAGGGAAGACAAAATGGTACTTGTGAGATTTAACGTGGGCCTCCCCCTTCTTTCCCCCTGCTTTTTTTGCCACATCCGCAGAGGTGATCTATGGATGGTGGGGTGGCCTCGTTCCTGGCTGCTCCGAGGGGTGCTGCGTTGGAGGAGAGCTGGCTGGAAACTCCCTGTGAGTGGGATCCAGGCCTCTCTGCTGGGGAGCCTTCCCGGAAGCACAGCAGACCCCGAGATTTACAGCACTTTGCAGAGCAAATTGCTGCTGACAGCAGAGTGACTCCTGGGCACCTCACACACAAACCCGGCAGAGAGAGACGCGGCGTTTCCCAGAAGTGCTTCGGTCACTTGGCTACCAGCAGACGATTTATTCCATCTGTTCTTCCCTCCACATCTCTAAAGAGCCAGCCACAAAAGGCAGAGTGGGCAGTGAGGGAAGGGAAGAGCAGTTTCTCAGAGGGTTTTGGCAGGGCTGGCCCTGTGCAGTGCTCCATGGGCAGCTCTGGAGGGGACACCCAGCGCTCACAATCTAAAGGTTTTTAAAGGAAGTCTTCAAAGGGCTGGTCCTGCTTGGCACTGATAAAACTGGTGAAAACAAAACCGAAGGAAGGAAAACAAATCATTGTGGTGAGGTTTGAATGTGTTTTCTGCAGTGGCAGTGAATCGAAGCCGCTGTGCTGGAGGAGAGACTGATGTGGCAGCTGGAGGATGGGCGCTCACAGCACTGGGGGACTCTGTGCCCAGGGACTTACAGGGACCAGAATCAGGCAACTGGGCCATCTTTCTCTAAATCCAGCCCCAGAGCACCTGGTGCTGCAGGGATTTCAAAGTGCATCGAAGGCTGAGCAGGATTTCAGGTCCAGACCTGAAATTTGATGCTGCCTCAACCTCTACATGAGCTCAGTGTAAGCTGTATAATTCCAGGGAGGTGAGATCTGTTTGAGACCAGCTGGATTGTGCAGTATGAACCTCGCATTTCAGTCCTTCCACAATTATAACTATGGTCTGGTTATGACTATTGGTCTTTAAGATGTGATTTATATGGCTCTGGGAGATAACTTGTGGTTTATAGACTCAAAGACTCCAGTTTACACAGGCTCCATCAGGCCTTGCCAGGAGAGAATAGAATTGTAAGAGTTAACATGAGCCTCGCCAGCTGGACATGTCGATTTTAAAGGTCCTTTCCAACCTAAATGGTTCTGTGATACAACATTACCTGTGAGCAGAGGAGGAAAATCAGGATTTTGACTGACTCTCCACAGAGAGAAGGAAACTGTACCTTGAGTTCCTGTTCCACTCTACACCAAAATGCATTTCCTCACAGAAACACTGACTTTTCAGTGACAATTTGCTAAAAAAGGAGCGCAGATTAAGTGCAGAGATTTGGGAAGTTACTCCTGGGCAGTAGGCCGCGTTATCAGTGTAATTTGATTTACTCTTGGAGCACTTGGAGTGCCTCTAGAGGTCTCAGAGCACGGCCAGGCGCCCTGTGCAGCAGCTCTGTGCCCCTCACAGGTGAGCACCTTCAGCAGCCAGGCGGGCAGGCTGAGCAGGGAGCGACACACACACCCAGGGCAGAGATGTCCCTCGGCCTCTGCTGAGTTCACAGCGACTTAAAACCCTCCCCAACACAAAAGCCAAAGCAGTTTTGAAACCTTCCAAGCAGAAAAGAGCGAAATGAGTTTTTCAGATGCCCTGGGCACTCAGAGTGTGTGCAAACGCAATGTGACTTGCAGCATTTCAGAGCCTGAATTCCAGCAACACCCATAACAAAGTGCAGGTTATTTAATGCCATTCACACCAGGGACAGGGTGACAGACGAGTGACATGGGCAGAGAGGTTTAATCAGACTAATCCTAAGCAGTTGGCATGGTCTAGGCTGTCAGATCTTGATTTGCCTGCACATGGCATTTGCAGTCTTGCCAAGTTTTAGAAAATATCTATAATGAGCTAAGCCAAACTTGGCTACCTTTGACATTGTACTAGATTAACAGAGACAAACTGTAGGGTTTAGATTACTGAAAAGATAAACCCCTATTTTATACATTTGGTTCATATTTGGAAGATTGCAGCAAGTTTTATTACTCAGTTCTATCTCTATTTTCACAGTCAATCAGCTAAAAAAGTTGTCGTTTAAATTTTTGTTTTCCTTTCCTTTGAAAGAAAAAAATGTTCCCTGATTAAAATGATTCAGGATTTTAGAAAGGAGCAGAGGAATCTTAGCATCTGTTTTCACGTTGCCTTGACAGGGACAGGCCTCAATTAAGGATCTTATTAAAAGTGTCTCCTCCTGCATTATATCAAATCCTGGTGCTCTTGCTGAAAGTTGAAGATGTGCACACATGGCAACCATAGACTCGGAGTCCAAAGGTGATGGAACTGTCAGGAAAAGAAGGAATACATGCTGGATTAGCTGCAAAGGAGATGGATCATGGAAACTAAAAGAGACTGTGGCAGCTTGGCCAGTGCCTAGGAACACTTTGGGTCCAAGTCTGTTGGAGTGTTTACTGGGGAAGTACAAAATATTCTCCAAATCCCAGCCAGCGACTTTTAAATTAATCTGTTGTTTTTTCCATGTTTAATTTGCTTTAACTGCCTCACTTGGTTGATCATGTCCCTTTTTGGTTCACTTGTGGGCATCCCTGACATTGCAGGTGCTTCCCACTGCTGCAGTTAGAAGAGTTTAGGGTACCTTTGAGAATCAATCAGCTCATTTGGGCGCATTTAAAATCCAAGAATAAAAAAAGTAAATAATAATTTTAAAAGATAAAATTTGGGGTTTTCAGTGTCATTTTGCTTCCTCAAAAAGGTTTGAAAACAGAAGATTTGTCTGAACAGAGAGCTGGAGGATCCATCCCAAATCCCTGTACCTGGTCTGTTCACCCTTTGCCCTCCGAGGAGCCCCTTGAACCCTGAGCCATCAGGGAGGAATTCCAGCACAACAACCCTGCTTTACACCAGGAAACACCTTGGCCCCTCAGGTCCTTCCTGCACGAACTCCTGGTTTAAGTCATTAATCCCCCATAAACAGCTGCCCTCGGCGTGCGATGCCTGCAGAGTTTGCAGCTCCCACCCTCCACAGACCTCCCTGTCCCTCTAGGGCTGTAAAGGTTTGATCCCTCCCAGCAGCTCATCCCTGGGACCAGCTCAGAGGGGAACATTTCTGGGTAATGTCGTCATCTTTCCTGAAGCAAAACAAGTCAGAGCTGTGGAAGAATTAATTCTCTTTGGAAGTTTTATATAAGCCTTGGTTTGGAGGCAGCAGCGCTTGCCAGGGTGAGCCCAGGGATGAAGAGGCTGGGACCAGCATTCCCTGCAGGGCAAAAACAAACCATTCCTTTGGGATTTCTTCAGCTTCCCCCCCTCAGAACCACTCACTGACAATTTTGTTGTGAAGCAGGTCTTTCTCTGCTGCTGTGAGTTTGAGAGGGAGGCCTCAAAGAGCAGAGAAACAAAGCTGCAGCAGAAGTCAGCAGATGGAAGATGGATTTTCCCATATGTACCAAGGCCCTGGAAGGAGTCCAGGAGAAGCAGGTGTATCTCATTTCAGGAGCATTCAAGTAAACAACAACCCCACTCTGGAACAAAAAGAGGGCTCCACAGAGCTGCAGCTGATGCCTGCAGAGTGTCAGGAGCTGATTTTTTGACCTTCCTGGATCACTGAGACCAAATATTTATTTGAGTGTACAGGAATTAAGTTCCAGAATATCACTGGAAATCAAAGATGCTGGTAAAGTTTCCTATCTCTTTGAAACTTCTCTGAATTCCTGGCTGTGTAGGATAATTTGTTTGGTCATTGCTTCAATCTGTGTGTGCTGCTCAAGGTTTCAAGGAGGACATTCCACCTTCCACCACAGGGATGAGTGAATTGCAGTGGGGAAATCCTGTCTTTTCACATCTCAGACTGAGGAGGATGAAAAGAGCAGGTCAAATACCAGCACCGCGTGACCTCTAAGTATATTCCAGAGTTGTTTTTTTAATAAAAAAAATTTCAGTATTTTCAATATCTTGACAATATTTTCATCTGTACAGACACATCCTCACTGTGTGGTTAATGTAGGTGAGCTGCACCAAGGTTAATTGAGCTTTGGTAAAAGGAGGCACCCTGCCAAGCAGCCTGTGCATTCCCATGGGTGTGTTTCTGGGATACCTGAAGGCATTTCCTGGGGGTCTCCACCCTGCAGCCAGTTAGTGCTGCCATGTAGATACAACTGAATGCCACAGTTAGCCTCAAATCTCACCAGGCACCAGCCAATCCCTGGATTAGAGCAGGAAAAAGTTCCTCACCAAAAGGAGTGTCCAGCTCTGGAAGAGGCTGCCCAGGGAAGTGCTCATCAAGTCACCGTCCCTGGAGGTGCTTGAAAGCCATGGAGATGTTGCTGCTGGGGACATGGATTGGTGGTGGACTTGGCAGTGCTGGGGGAACGGTTGGATTTGATGATCTTGGAGGTCTTTTCCAACTTAAACAACTCTGCGGCTCTACGACATTTGAAAAATATGTCTTGGAGATCACAAGGCTTTGCCGTGTCCTGCTCCCGCTTCTCTTTTATGGATTCAACTGCGAGTGTGTTGAATCATCAAGTGACATCCTAAAGCTATTTTATAACATGCCCAGAACATTCGGTGAAAGGAAAGAAAGCATCATGGCAGTGTCAGCCACAGTTTAGGTTATTCCTTTTCCCTGGAAATTACGGGTCAGATTCTGTCTCCCAGACAGAAATTGTGCCATTGCTGTCCTGCTCTTCCCAAAACCACAGCGTGGTCCCCATACAGAGGAGACTTGGGTGGGTATGAAAGCAGGAGGCGAAAGGAGCTGGAAAAAAGAGAACATCAGTTCTGAGGGTAAACTGCACTGATTACGGACTCCCAAACCATGATCAAAAATCAACAAATCTCTCCTTTTTTTGGGAGAATAACCAAAAAATGGCTGGACAGGATGTGCTTAAACTCCTCCCTTGCTGTGACTTCCATGCCCTCCTTTTCCCCACAACCCCTCCCTGCCCACCACCCACACGATCCTTTGCTACATTGTGGTGCCTAAAAATACAGAGATGAATTGTCAGATTCTTATTATTTAAGTGGAGATCACGATTTCCTTGTTGTGGTCACAACTATAAGCATCTCTAAGAAAACTTTTAAAGTTCTGGCTGAGGTTTGGGTCTGAAATGAAGAAACTGGAAGTGCAGAGAGGTTCTGGCCAAAGTCAACCAAGACAAGAGGGAGTGAAGGAATGTAAAGGAGTCTGGAAAAGTTGAGTTGCATGGAGCTTAGAGTGCTGGGGATGCAGACTGGGATCCTTTATACATTAGAAAGTTGAGTTAAAGCTTCATTTCCATCCTTTAAACCCCTTTTGCCCATTTCACGACAAACATCAGCACTAAAGGTATCCAAATGAAAGCTTTTGAAGCTGCCCTAAGGAGTGTGTCCCCTACCAGTGCTCAGATATGGAGTAGTTTGATTTCTGAGAGCTGCCCACCATAATTTGGGCCACACTAGCACAGAGGAAGGAGAGACACTGCCTTGTCAGCTCTGGGACATTGCCAGCACTTGCACACAGCATTTCTTGGAAGGGGAAAACACCACAGCACAACCGCGTGTACCCGAAATTGTCATTAAAGAAATCCACCCTGCTGGCAGCCAAGAACACAAACCCAAAATCACAGGCTTGACTTTGAGTCAGGGTGTTTTGATAAAACATGAAAACCAACCGATTTCTGCACAGGGGGAAGCTAAAGATAGATCTGACCAAATTGACAACATCAGCAGCACTCAGGGCCTGGCTGGAAACCTCCTTCCAAGGAGAGACAGGGGAGGGGCTGTGCAGGAGCTCAGTTCCTTCAGATTTACCTCTCCCACAGGCCCCATGTTCCAAAAACCTCTAAGAAAAGCTGTGAAATGCTTTGCACCTTGGTGCTGAAGGATGTCCCAGCACCACTGCTCCCAGACAGACTGGCTTCAGAGAGTCCTTCTGAAAAGGAGTTCCAGCAGCAAACCCTTCCCAGGGAAGACGTGGGACAGGGCAGTGGAAAAAGTTGCCCATAGAAGGACCCAAATTAGACTGACACAGTAACAGTCTTACTGTAAAAGAGAATGGAAAGGAAAATCTGCAAGTCGATGAGAGAATTCAGAGGGATAAATAGAAAAAGGCAGAAGCCAATGAGTCACTGCTCAGAGAAGTCAGCCTTTTGCCTTTTCTTTGAGTCACTGGCACATCCTGCAGCAGCAGCGACCTCTTGACATGAACCATTTTTAACAATTCATTACTCATATGGTCCTCCAGGCCTTTAAAAGCTCCACAAAGGATTGAAACACATGACATCACCCCTTATCCATGCTATTCCCCACCTGGAACTCTGGCTGGGGTCAGCCCTTGGGTATGAGGGAGTCAGAGGGCACTTTTGGGGCTCACAGGGATTCCCATTCCTGCAGTGGGTGCTCTGGGACTGACCCTGCAACGTTCAGGAGTCACCAGCAAAAAAATCTGCCTGGGTTGAAAACACCTCCAGAAAAAGTGTGAAAGTTCTTGTCAGCTCCAGCATAAAATACCAACTCCTCACTTCCAGTGCACTGCAGGAGTCCTTAATAAAGCTGTGAAAAATGTGTTTCTCAGTGGGACACAAGCAGGCATCCAGAGGTGCTTTGGGGCCCAGATGTGAAGCTACGGGGTCATAGCAAGGGAAGAGCAAATGTTTCACAACGTGAAACATCACAAAATGCTTCCCCCCTTCCAGGCAAGGTGGTCTGGCCTAGCAGCTTGGTGCTAAGCCCTTAATCTACAGGCTGCAGTTTTACATCTGTAAGTGTTTTTTGGGGGCTCATTTTTCCTTGCAGGGTGATTTCAGGCTGCAGGATAAGTTGTGTATAGCATGTGGAGCTGTAGATGCAGCACTGAATCAAGAGGCATGTAAAGAATGCAGCCAGGAGAAGGAACTTATTGGAATCACATGGGATTTTCAGATTGCACATTTCCAGGCCAGCTTCCATCAGCTCCACTCCCTTATTTTTCGGTCTGGTTATCACAAACCATCTCAAGGTTCCTCTGGCTGCCAGATTTGTGCGTGACTGTTCCCTCAACATCTTGCTACAAGGGACAGTCAGTCCCAGGGCATCTTTGGGCTACAAAAGGATTTAACCTCAAACCTACATAATTTTCTTTTTTCCCAGGGCTTTTTTTCTACTCTGCAATCATGCTTAGCTTCTTTCCCAGGACCATGGCACGGTGATGTCAGAGAAAGCAGCAATTTCTGATCCACCAGGGCAGGCAGTGGTACCCATCAGCTGCCATCATTCCAGGCTTCGGGAAAGAGCCACTAAAAATGAAGTCAGGATTAAATCCTGAATGCAGATCCTCAGTTTAGAACTTTTTCCATTCCAGAAGTCACTCCAAAGCTTGTGAGAAATGAGCAGAGGGTGTCATATGGAATTAGGATAGGAGAGAGGATTGTTCTGTTATTGATTTGGTATTGATTTCAAGAATGAAGAGCCGTAAGAGAGAAAGAAAAGACGACGTGCTGCTCATATGTGAGTTGAACCTGTGCTTTGCAAAGGAGAGGGCTTCGGTCTCAAGGCTTGCTGAAATTTCTGGCATGAATTTATCAATGTTGCTTTGCACAGTGAAGCAGTAACAGCTCCTTCCCGTTACAGAGCAAGCTCTGCACATGGAGAAGAAATACTGACACAGAGAAAAGGTGATTTTAAGGAGTGACATGGGAAGGTGAATAGAATAAAAGTTAAGAGTTGTTTCCTACACACTCTCAGCCTGTCTAACCATCCAAACCCAGCTATGGCTGTCAAACACATCACCCTAATGGTTTCTAAAATGAAGGGGCAATAACAAACTCCCTTGAAACCAAGTTCTAAATTCAGGAATGCTGCTGTGTGCCTGGTGAGGGGGTCACTTGTGAGACATCCTGGGCAAAGACATTATTTGGACACTTCTCAGAGAACGCAGTGTTATGGTTGCTATTTCGGAAAGGGGCGTATCTAAGGTTCAGTAAAAATTTACAGGGAAGAGGTGGATTCTCTGTGAAAGACTCTGGGAGAAGAAAACATGAGGCAGAAGTTGGGAAGAAGAGCTTCTTTTCATCTCAGCACTGCACCCAAACTCCTTCTGGCACTCCCACTGGATGAGAGATTTTACCCAGAGCAAAGGGTCTGCTCCCAGCTGAGCCTCCCAGGCAGAGCAAGGGAATTGTTTTTAGGGTTAGCACTTAGTTACTCCCTCCTACAGACTGACAAACAAGTCAGCCCAGACTTGTAATTGCTTTCAAACTTCAGCCAGCTGCCATGGGGAAGAGGTTGGAAGACCATAAATATTGGCTGACAAAACACTGGAACAGATCCAAGCTCCTACGCAAAGGAACATGTTGGGTAAGAGCTCTCTGTGACTTGGTTCTGACTAGAAATGAATTTTGTCCTGATTTTTCAAGTTCTCCACAGCCTTGGGTACTGGAGAAAATGGAATAGGTTGGAAATCTTGCAAATAGTCAAACATGTCCCGAGGTTCCTGGGGAATCAGCCACATTTTCCCACTGAGATGGCTCAGGATTTACAGACTCAGCCTTTGCACTCTGCAGCTGAAAGGGCAGGAGATTTAGTCAGGTCTTCACACTACGTCTGCCTGATCCCCATTCTAAAGGAGTACAGTTTTGCATGGAAAGATGGAGATGAAACTAAAACAAAGAGTTTTAGTCTAAGTCAGGGATATGATCAGCCTCACTAAGCTGAAAGCAGAAATTATTCTACCAGACCACACCATCATCCACTCTGAATCAGCACCTAGAAGTTCTAGCACAGGTCACACCACTTGTGAAGTTGGATATTTTGAAGATCAAAACACAAACATAAGCAAACTAGGAAGGTTTTGCGTGCAAATGTGGTTGGAATACCTGGTTGGAAAAGCAAACCCCACGGCTGTGATTGGGAAATCAGTCTGTGCTCATTAAAGCCCTCTCTGGAGACAAGGATCTCCACGGCAGGATTGTCCCCAGCAAATCCATATTGTTTGTGGAAGGAATGGATTGCAGGAGGGACAGGTAGTAAGACACAACTTTCACTTCTAAGTAACTGCACAGACTGTGCATTAGAAAAGAATCGATTTGCTAAACAGGAACGAGCCAAAGGTCTTCTTGTGCTGTTTGAGGGAAAACGCTCACATCAGCTCAAAGGCCTCAGTCTCAGAATAGTTTTTATGAATCAGTGCAGAGGTCTCCTCTAGGCCAGCATGGAATGAGCCTCTTGGGGTGAGCAATATTTTATTAAGACCCAGTGATTTACCCCTCCTGCAAACAGGCAGAGCGTTTGGTCTCCAGGACTGGCCTGGCACCTTTGATCTTACCTGAGTGCAAAGCCAACAAAAACCCTTCCTGGACTTGGAGTTGTTGCCTTTGAACAAGGGAGTGTCTGAGGCTACTAAACACTGAAGCACAGCTGAAAGCACTCATTGTCATCCCTCATCTGCCCACAGTTTAATTGCTCTTTCAGTTAAAGCAGATCAGGAGCAAAGTTGAGTTTGATTTAAGGTTACCAGCGAAAGAATCAACCGCAATCAGTGGTAATTTATGAAACAGATTAATTGCTTCATTGCTAGAGCGCTGGACAACACATTTAATCCAGCCTTGCCTAGTTGTGGCTCCTATTGACTGGCAGTTTTGAACCAAGCAAAACACAGGTTCTCTGAAGAGCTCTTCAGGCTCTGCACTCCCACCTTTCCTGTGTTTTCATTTCACTCTGTTTCCATGGCCACTGCTATCTCTTAAAATCATTTTGACCCACCAGTACTTTCCCAGACAAGAGTCAAAACTCCAGGAGACAAACACTAAAGAGGTGGGTTAGTCATCGGTTTAAAGGCTTAGGAATAAAAAAAAACCCCAAAGAGCAGACAGCAAAGTGTTACCACAAAGGTGAGCAGGGACTGGCACAGGGATATGCAACCAGACACTGCAAGGCCCAGAACCACAGGCAGGATTTTTACCTTTCCACCCTCTTTGTTTTGTTTTGATGTCCAAACTGTGTGGGATGAGTCCTGCCTCTTGCTGGTTAAAAAAAGGACAGAAAACTCAAAGCAGCCTATTCGTGTGCCACTTCAAAGCAGAGACTTTAATGAGTATTCCTTCACACTTCTGAGAGTATTTGTGAGGTGAGGGACCAACACAACCCCCTCAGTACCTCCAGTCCTTCCTCAGGAAGCATCAGACTCACCTTGTTCTACTGACATCTTTGCAGAAGAAGGAATATTTGGGCTACTTTAGTAATACCTGAAGAAAACCTGCAGAGATGGTTTCTTGCAGCAGCTCTAACTGAGCCTGGTGATTAGGAGGACTCTTTTTAAGGCATCTTAAACAAGAAAGAACCTTCTCAGCTCAACTCCACATCCTTTTCATGTGCTATATTTAGTTCTAAAGATTAAACTGTGAGAAAAAAGGCACAGGGAAGGCAGTCAGGAGAAAATTTATAGGGACCTTTCTTATCCGCAATCCTTTGCATAGAAAGGGAGTTACCTCTTCTCCTTGTCCACATCTTCTGGCTCTCTGTCCATGTATCTCTCCATCCTTTATAGAGAAAAATATTTTTTAAAATCACTATGGTGGGAATGAGCAAAATAGCTCCTCTGAGAAACTTTCTGGACTTGAACAACTGGGAGTCACTGTGACTTTTCTCAGTGTCACTGAAAGTGTCACTGTCCTCAGTGCCACAGTGAAACACTTCCATGTCTTTCACATCAGCATTTGGTAGTGGGAACTGCACAGCCAGGGCAATAAGGAGTTGCAAGAGCTGCTCTGTGCTGGCCTTGGCTTTTCTCTGCCTGGGAAGATGATTCTGGTTCTAGGGAGTGTTCCAGAGCACTCCATCTCTGAGGATTGGTGAACCTTTCCCAGAAAAAAAAAAAAAAACAAAACGAAAAACAACCCTCAGGAAGCAAACCGATCAGGAAGAAGGAATATGTTTCTAACAAAGACTTGGTAGAAGAAACCTAACATTAATGAGGCAGAGATTGTAGAATATCCTGAGTTGAAAGGAAGCCACAAGAGATGAATTAAAGACATTTTTCCTTCCTTCCTCTTGGCAAATCCTACCAAAAAATGCATCAATCCAGTTCCTGTCCTTAACCTTAAGGATTCCTTCTTCAAAGCTGCTGAGTTCCCTCTCACTCTGCCCTGACCACACCCCATCCCTCCCTACTCCAAAATATTTCATTTGGGTTTAAAAACCCCTAGATGTGTCCTTCACTGAATTAGTGCTGCACAACAATAGAAACTTTTATGCTCCTACTTCATTTCTAGGAAGGCTCACATGCTGCATGAGGAAGGATTTCCTGGAAAAGAAAAGATGATCTCATAGCTCTGACAACTGGAGGCAGACTCAGGCTGGACTCAGCTTCTGTCACCACCACACTGAGCTCAGTTGTTTCAGCCAGGTGGCCACTTTTTGGGTGTTCCTGGAGTGACCTGGCCCCAGGAGCCTGTATTAATTCCCAGCCAAACTCACTGGGTGTTGGGAATTAATAAATGCTCCAGATTGCTGAGTGCTGGGAAAAAAAAACAACCCTTGGGGATGTCTCAATAAGCAGCCAAAAGTTAGAGGTTGTTCCACCCTGTGTCCCTCTTTCTCCAGCAGTCCCACTCTATCCAACAAGAAGGAGAAGAAATATAAGAGGGATTTGTATTTGCTAAAATCTGGTGATGGGCACAGTAGGGAAATAACAAGCAGAAAAACTCCAAATAGACCTGAATCTTATAAATAAAGCACATGACTTATCAAAGACATAAAGAAAGATAAAATACAAGAAAGATAAAAACACCAAATTCGGGTTACTTAGGAACAAATTCCCACTTCTGTCAACTTCCAAAAGTTTGGCCTTGCAACTTTTATTGCACTTACATAAAAATAGCTCAAAAAATACATGTGCTGGCAGAGTGCTTTGATGGTAATAGTAGCTGTAGTGTAGCTAAATCTCTCAGATAAATCCTAAAGCTTCAGGCTTTAACACTTTAGGGAAACAAGGAAAGGCATCTCGACTGTCTTTTGTAGATTTTACAATAAAGGTTTTCTGTAAAGAAATATTTTCTCAGGCACAGTGGACAGAAGAGGAAGATGCTGACTGAGGAGTGGGGGCAGCTGAGTGCATTTTAGTCCAGGAGGGAGGTTTGATTCACAGCTCCATCCCAGATTTCACATGCAGCCTTCTGAAAGCCAGAATATCAAAGGCAAAGAGGGGATTCAAATGCCAAATTTCGAGGGGAAGAGCTCTGCAACCCCCAGGAGCCTCCTCCTCCCCCTCTGCCCAGCTCAGGCCGTGGATCAGTGTCCATCACCAGTTCCTCTCCCGAGCTTCAGGCTGGTAACTGCCCTTGGAGATCCATCCCCACCCAGGCCAACCCACGGCAGGGAAGCCTGTGGTGGATGTTTCTGAAGCACAGAGTGTGGGACAGCTCCTGGTCAATGGTCAGAGAACTCCAGGCTGTCAAAGAGCTCAGTGCTGTGCCTGGAGAGTGTCAAAGCCCCTTTCCCAGGGCTCTGCAGAGCCTCAGGGCACAGAGGAGCTCAATAAACAGCCCCATTCAAAAAGGTTTTCATTCTCTCCTCCCTCTCCGGAAGCAAGACTGACACCTTGCTCCACAGTCTATCAAGACCTGAATCAAATTTGAGGAGCTTTTAAGCCTTTCAGTGCCTGAAATATGAATCTCCAGCAAAAACTGAGAACCAATCCAACCCCCACACCCACAGAGTGCTTGTGCTCCTGGCCTGCCTTCACAACACATTTATAAACCATTTTCTGTTTAGTAAACTCTGCTTGACAAATCACTTGACTTAAATTCCAGCATCTGAAATAACCATCAGTAGGAGATAAGGTAATGACCTGAAGACAAGGATATTAATCCTAATTATTTCTGATAACACCCTCATTTGAAATAGATGTTAGTACTTAGCCAGCTGTGGTTAGTTTCCCAAAAGCAGAATTTCAAAACACTTCCTTACCCAAATCAGCCCCTCTGACCTCAGATCTCTGCACCCCCAGGAATTTCCAGGATATCAGTCCAAGCAAGTCTTCCTAAGTGCACCCCAGGGAGTGGTTCCTAGATTGGTACTTTCCATTGGAAGCACTCTGGGCTCTCTCTAAAGATCTTGGGGAAACACTTCTTTGCTTTCCCTCTCTCAGAGTTAAGAAAACTCATTAAAATATTCAATGAAACCCAAGAACTCTGTTGGCCACATTACTTGCCAGTTCGTTGTGGGGGGGGGATTGGTTTTTTTAAAATTATTTTTAATTTGTTGCTTTGTGTGCAGCAATCCAACAAAGCCTAAAACTCCAACTGCAAACATTTTCTATGCTGGCAGCGCTGTTTTCTCATGCTTGTGACAGCTGAGTGACCTACTTTTGGCTGCTGGTGTGGCAGCCTCTGTGGTGGGAGGCCCAGCTGGGATGTCGGCAGCGTTTTGGGAGGGGTTTGGCTCAGTGGCCAAACCTGGCTCACCTGGGAGCAGCTGGGATTTAGAGGCCAGCAGTCCAGGATAAGTGGCAGGTGACAGAGCAGAGCCTGGGCTCAGCAGGTGCAGCGGGGAAGGCAACGATGCCACTGGGACCAGCTCTGCATCGTCCTCCCTGATTACCTGTCATAGTTTAATTTAAAAAAAACTCATCTTAAAGAAGAGCTGCAGCTTCACCACAGCAGGGATCAGCTCTTCACAGGTTGCCAGTGCAGTCTTTTGCTCACTGCTTCCAGAGGCTGCCCCTCTTCAGCTTCAGAGAGTGAAGAACGAAGCTCTCAGCCACAGCCAACACTGCTTTGGAAGCACCTGAAGAACGGCCAGCTTGACCTCAGCATTTCCCCCCTCCCACATCTTTGCAGGCCTTGTGCATGCCTTAAATTTCCCAAAATCCTGAACTTTGAATAGGACACTTTGAAGAGTTGCCACATCTCTGAGAAAACCATCTTTCTTTCAGAGAAATATATTGCACAACGTAACTATTAACTAAGAAGGCGCCAATGAAGACACAGAAAGACAACACGATTAATCCTATGGTAGAAAGGGCTAACAAAGAGTGAAAAATTGGGCAAATCTGCCCAGAGGAGTCTCTCCACAGTGGTCACATCCCCATCTCTCTCACACACTCTCCTACTCGTAGGCAATTTTCTCTCAGTGATTAACAAAGAGACCATTTTCTGTGTTGACAACAAAATTTCACTGAAATCCATGGGTTTATGAAGGCATGACTTGGGATCACTCTGTGGCAAGCACACTGCTTCCTCTGGGTAAATGTTATTAGAATGGTTGGGAGGAAGGAATGCCCTCTGAAAGGAAATGTGCTGCATCCAGGAAGGGGATTTCAAACTTGGCAAAATAACCTGCAGGAAGCTGTTACTTGTGCCAGACTTCATGCTATTGACTCAGTAAGGCAAACAAATGTAAGTTGGGTTTGTCTTCCTCACATCCTGAGTTTCAGATCAGGAAGACCTGTGTGTCCAACAGGAGAGTGCAACAAGCCATGCCCCACTTGCCTTGTTCCAGGAAAGATTCCAGGGCTAGGAAGTGTTCAGAGGCCACAGCTGAAGGTTCCTCTAGAGAGGAGACTCCCTCCATCCCCATTAATGTCACTGGGAATGCTGCTGCCATCAGAGATCTGTATGTGGCTCATGGGTAATAATTACCAATCCCTCAGCCTTTACTGCAGGCTGGGCTATTCCTGGTTTATGCCAATTATCCAGATGAGGAAACCTCATCCTTACAAGGCTGGAATCAAGGGGTGCACTGGTCAGGACCCATAATACAGTGAAATACTTCCAAATGAGTCCTTCGTAATCCTGTTTCCTACTGTCCTTCAAAGCTGTCTTCCACGTGTCTGCCTGTCCTCTGGTGTGTATGAATTATTTGTAATGAGTCCTGCTGCACCCAGGCTCCAGGAACGAGCACACAGCTTCAGCTGGGCCTTGAGCAGTTGGCTTTGGATGAAATCAAAGCCCTTCCCCATATCAGCCACTCAGTAAATAATCTGCAAAATGCCAAAGATCTGAGTTTCTCTGAGTCCTCTTGAAGTAAATAATCAAACCACTACACTTGGGAGGCAGTTCTTCACTGCCTGTTAAATTTACGTGTACAGCGTTGTGACATCACAGCTTTTCCAAAGTATGAAATAGAACAAAGAACCTTAAAGATTCCGTGACACAGCCTGGGGGAGCTAAACCCCGCCCCGAGGGGAAGAGCACAAAAAATCATCCCCAAATCGTCCCAGTCCCAGTGCACCTGCAGTGCCGTGAAACACTGGGGGAGAGGGAACAGACGCTGCGTTTGCTCAGTTACTGCAATTTCTGAGAGCACCTGGAAAACACGACAGGCTCAGATTTCCAGATCACTCCAAAATCGCGCTGATATCATTTCAGCGACCTTCAGCGCCCCCAAAGGCAGAAAGACAGAAGCTTATTCAGTAGTTTAGTCTCTGATAAAAGAACAAAGAGTACGTACCGCTCAGATAGAAGTACTGAAGCTCTGAAATCCTTTTACACGTATTTTGGGATGTGAGGTGAAAGCTGCAGTCGTTCAGGTGAAAAATGAATTGGCTGCCAAAATTTATCTTGTAACATAATCCACTGCTGAACAAAGAGGAGATGTTTTTTTTCATATCTGTATATCCCTTCCCCATTTTTCTTGAGACCAGGGAATTCTGCAGGAGTAAGACTTTAAAAAGAGACTTTAATCTCCTTCAGAAAGCTTCAAGTGTCATTTAATATGTGACTGAAAAGCCTTTTTATTAGGTTTTTATAATTTGTCATGGCTATTCCTGTGATGAAGGATTTTAAGATTCTCCCCACTTCACCCTTCAAGTAATCAGTAGAGCATTGGAGAGCTCTTTAGGAAATTAGATAGGGCCACACAGGTGCACAGGGGAGCCAATGGTTAGCTTGGAGTTTTATTTCTCTGCTTCTGTTGATCACTCACTAAGTTTTACCTTCTGCTTGATGAGTTTCATTCTTGGTGCAGTGCAAAAATGTCACTTCGCTGTGCAGGGTGGCTTACAATTGTTCAGTGGAGAAATAAGATAATTTAAAAAATAATTTCATCTGCTTTCATCTTGAGGAGTACCCATTTAAAATGAGAGCTAGTAAGAATTTCTGGCTAAATAGATGAATATTTTGGCAGGTTGCAGCTGAAAAAAAAAACCAACCCTCTTTAGATCACAGAATCATGGAATGGTTTGGGTTGGAAGGGACCTTCAAGTTCATCTCATGCCAAGCCCCTGCCATGGGCAGGGACACCTCCCACTGTCCCAGGCTGCTCCAAGCCCCAGTGTCCAACCTGGCCTTGGGCACTGCCAGGGATCCAGGGGCAGCCACAGCTTCTCTGGGCACCCTGTGCCAGGGCCTGCCCACCCTCCCAGGGAACAATTCCTGCCCAATATCCCATCCATCCCTGCCCTCTGGCAGTGGGAAGCCATTCCCTGGGTCCTGTCCCTCCAGGCCATTGTAAGCAGTCTCTCTCCATGGTTCTTGTCAGCTCCTTCAGGCCCTGCAAGGCTACAATAAAGTCAGCCTGGATCTTCTCCTCTCCAGGCTGAACAGCCCCAGCTGTCCCAGCCTTTCCTCCCAGCAGAGCTGCTCCATCCCTCTGATCCCCTGGTGCCTCCCCTGGCCTCTCTCCAGCAGGTGGATATTTCCATCCCTTGCTGACGTGTCTTCCTCAAAGGAAAACTTCTCCTCTAGAACTGTCAGTTTGACCTGAAAATCCATCCCCTTTCCTGCTCACTGGCTGGGCCTCATTCCTTGTTATAAAAGAAGAATTTGGTGAAGCAGTGGCTTCGTTCCATTGCTTAAAAACACTGGATTCACATCCTGTCCCATGGAAGTCTTTCCCAGCGGGCTCTTGGCAGGTAAGGAATGTCCCTCAGCTGTCACACACATCATCCTAGACTTCACCAGCACTGAAATTTCCAGTTGTCTGTTATTCCTCTCACACCTTTCCCCGTTTCCCATTTTTGGTTTTTTTTTTCCATTTTGTAACACGGCTCTGACAAGGACATCCCTGTTTGCAGGAAAACCACTGGCCACCGAACCACCTTCAGGCCAAGAAATTCCTTGCCCTACAATCCTCGTGCTTTATTAATTTTTCAAAATCATGATAATTGTTTGCTGACCTGAGTGATAAAGGGGCCTCTCTGGTGCACAAACTCCCAGGCTCCTCCAGCACAGAATTCCCAGGGGAAGAGCCGTGTTTACCCACACGGGCTGACTTTATTTCTCTTCTGTCTGGAGTCAAGTGAGGCACGTTCCAGTTGAAGTCAAAATAATCCCAAGAAAATCCCTGAAACTTTAGACTTTCTGGAAGAGCTTTGGAACACCCCCAAAGGCAAATGGAGGGATTTTATGAAGCATTCCAATACTCATATGAAAATGATTGTGGGGAAATACACACAATGCAGATCGCTCCGGGGATTAGGAGTCTTCCAGCAAAGAATTCCTTCAGCTTTGCATTTCTTGGATAAAAGTATTTAAAAAACCAGCAGAGCATTATAATCTCATTTTCAGGTGATTTGTTCTGACTGACGGGAGGTTTGATGCGGTGACAGGTGAGCTGACTGCGCTGTGGTCTGATCACAAGTATTTACTGGATCTCTAACCCTATTTGTCTGCTTTTTTCTCCCCCCTCCACATATCTCTTCTAAACCAAACATCACCCATCTTGATTCTGCCCTCAGAAAGAGCAGGATAAGCCAGGAATAATCCTTGTGAAATGACTAACTTAAGCCAGCCTAAGAAGAGAATCAGGCCTCCAAACCCAGCAGTGGGTTGTGAACCTGCCTTTTCTGTCACAAGTCAAGTACAAAGGGCAAGTGGGACTCTCCTGGATCAGAGGGGAAGCCTCTTTTCTTTATAAGTGATTAACAAGCAGAAAAAACAGACCCCAGCTTTTTCAGTGGAGGAAAAAAAGAGAGAAATATCTCAATTTGGCCCTTTATGAATCTTTTTGTCCAACTACAGAGCTCTGTAAACACATGAAAGGAGAAGAATTAACAAAATAAGGCACGTTCTCAGTGAATTTATTACAGGCAAACAACACATGAACTTTGAAATGAGCCAAGAGTGCTTTGGTGGCCTATTTGAACTGCCTGTTTCACTCTATTTTCGCAGTAGATAAAATGTGCACATCAATTATGTGCAAAACACTCGCACAGAAATGGGCGTAGGCCCGTAATTCCAGGATTTTTCTTTTTATTTTGGTTATGATTCTGAAGCCCAGTCCAGTTTGGCAAAAACAATCCATTCTGTATAAAAATCTGCTTAGCAGAAATGGATTTCTTGCACAGAAAATCCTGTGACTCTCCCACAGGCTGGCAGTGTGACACTAAGTGACCTTCAGCACTGGTCTTTATTCCTAATTTACCAGGAGGTTCATATTTTAAAATAGTATTTGGGAGATAACTGTGGCTAAATGATGACATGCTTCCTAGATTAGGTCATGCATGGCCTTTCTGCCAAGCACCTTATCTAAAATAATTATTCTTTTTGAGGGGAAGACACCACCATGTTTTTTCATTTCTAATCTACTGTTTTTCTCCTTCCTTCCTGCACACTAAATAATGAAGACTTTCTGTGGTGAAAGGAAAAAAACTTAGTGACTTGAATCTCACTTTTCTTCCCAAATTTCATTTATCTTTATTTTTCATTTCCCCTAAGCAGTCTGAACACCAGAGCTCTTCCTCCTTAGGGCAGTGCCTGAAACCCAAGGCTGCTCCACAGTGGAGAGGCAGGGAATTTTCATTTTCCTTCTGCTTGAAGGTATCTCACTTTGCAGATGGCATTTCCAGTGCTTTGATTACACAAATGAGGGGGTGAGGCTGAGCTGTTGCCTTGTGGCTGGAGAAGGAAATCAGATCTCTATTGCAATGTCCCATCTGAGGACACCTTAAATTAAGAAGCTAATTTAAAAAAACAAACAAACAAACAAACAAACTGAAACCAAAACCAACAACAAAAAAAGAATCAAAAAACCCCCCAAAAAATCAAAAGAAACCCCACATCAAAACAAAACAAAACAAACAAACAAACAAAAAAACCCCAGTTCATTTTCCCTGGAAAAGACCTTCCTTCAAGACATTGAAGGGAACGAGATGTGCAGCCCAGCCTGTCCTCGGTGATTCCTGCCTTGTTGGAGGGGATAACTCCCTGCTCAGAGCTTTTTTCCCCCCTTTCTCAGCTGTGAAGCATCAAAGCCTTTCCATGCAGTGAAATACAGAACAGCAGCCCTTAATTCTGCATTCCCAGTCCCTGCTGGAACGTGGAGCGCAGGATCTACGGACAGAAAAGGCTTTGGAGGACAGAGCTGGCAGCAACAGCGGGCAGGAGGCAGAGGTGAGCTGCTTGCAAGTGAAATTTGAGTGGTTATGATGTCACTGAGTCTGCTCTGGCTCCTGAAATCCATGGAACACTTCATCCCCCGGTGCTGAGACATGACACACGTTATCCAAAGCCTGGTTTAATCAGCTTAGCAACCTGAATAAGGCTAACAGCAAAACCAGCTCCTGCCAATCCCCTCTCCGGAGTTTTTGCTTTCTAAGCAAGCCAGAGTTATTCCCAAAAACCCCATAATCTCACCAGGAAGAATTTGTCAAACGCACACTTTTAAAGGGGTACTTCTCAATATAGGCAATGCCCTCATTTCACTGGGCATTTCTTTAGAATATTGCAGCTAATTCTGAATTTGCCTTCAGTACAGCTGCATTCCCTGCACGGGAATTTTACCAGCACCCGGCCAGGAAGAACCACCTGGGTTATCAAGGCTGGCTCCCTGCTGCTGCAGGCAAAGCTTTCCATGTGTCCACAAGGTCATGGACACGCTGGCACAGGCACCCAGTGTTTTGTAGCCCTCTCTGCAGTGCCAGCTGCTCCCAGAGGGATGGGCAGCAGGGGTGATCCTGAGGCTGGGAGAGCAGGAACCTCCCCATCCCTGAGCAAGGGCAGCAGGACAGGCCAGGAGTGGTGGCCAGGTCCAACCAGGAGTCCCCAGCACCACAAATCCCTGGTGGGGGGTCAGGTCTGAGGCCAAGGCAGGAGCAGGTCCGAGGCAGCACGGCAGCATTAGGGTCAGTGCTGGGGAACCCGGCCACCCCCAGCCCAGGGAGCACAGATGGGGCCACGGTGACAATGCAGACTCCATGCACCACTAAAGGTGACTTTAGTGAATTTCCAGGATAAGGAAAATGAAGATATCACCATTACATGCACTGTGGTATGACAAGTTTCTGAGAAACCACTTGCTCAGAGTTGCACAGGGATGAGAAGTTTCCGATGTTGTCAGACAATGTGGTTTTTTTCTGGACAGTTTAGGGAGGTCTTCTGTTCACCCAGCCTGTTCCCTGCTGCTGCCCCATTCCCATTCCAATTCCCAATCCCATTCCCATTCCCACTCCCATTCCCATTCCCACTCCCATTCCCACTCCCATTCCCATTCTCATTCCCTTTCCCATTCCCATTCCCATTCCCACTCCCATTCCCACTCCCATTCCCATTCTCATTCCCTTTCCCATTCCCTTTCCTACTCCCATTCCCATTCCCACTCCCATTCCCACTCCCACTCCCATTCCCACTCCCTTGCCCACTCCCATTCCCACTCCCATTCCCATTCCCACTCCCATTCCCACTCCCACTCCCATTCCCATTCCCATTTCCATTCCCAGTGTGGCTGTGCAATGCCTTCTGAAGGCACACACTGACCTGGCTAAAAGCTGAAACTTTTTTTTAGGTAAGATCACTTCAGCATTCTTCCTCAAAGCCATTCTTTTCTCAGTGTTACTAAAATCAGGCAAACTGCACTATGAATTTGAATTCTCCTCAATGAGCTTTGTTGCTGGAGAAGACCTGTCTGATTATTTTTCCCTTCCCAGAAATGAATGAGAAATTCCGTCTTTCTGCCCTGATCTCTCCTTTCTCCTCATTCAAAACATTAAATTAATTTCATGCTCTTCCTATTGAAAATTAGAAAGAAAAGTACAAATCCTAATTAATTTTTGGAACTTGTAGTCTGAAAAGCCCCACTGTGTTAGGTCAATCAGTTTTGTTAAGATGTCAGGCGCTGTGCTGGATTCATTTAATGTGTTTCAAAACCAAGAAAAGAGGATTATAAAATCTATAGGGAAGTACTGTACATAAACTTTAAAAAAATTGGGGGCTGGGGTGGTTTTCTGCATTTTCAAAGCTGATTTTTGCTGTCCACAAACTCCACCAAAATTTATTCTGCAGTACCTGATAATACATAACAGTTTATAAGCAGTTCTACCACAGGCCACTTGTGTTATTATGACTCAAATCCCAGCCAGACTTCAAGTGGCTTCAAAAGAAAATTTAATTAACCCAGTTAACCCATTTTGGGGGGACATGAAGGGACATTCAGTGCTTTTCAACCTTTGGCTCTGTGTTAATTTGACCTTGTGCACATAAAGACTCCACATCAGATGATGGATGATCTACAGGCCTGGTGAAACCTTCTTCATCGCTCACAGCCCATTATTTCTGAAGTGCTGTTAGCATGGAAACTCCAAACAATCCTTTTCCCAGGCTGTCCTTTCACCCATGGCCTTGGCAAGCTCTGAGTGCAGAGCAATCCCAAAGCCTCTCCGGCTGAAGTGACGCGTTCCAGATGGACATCCCACTGTTTATGGCAGGGTGACCATTCCCTTCTCTTGGACCTTATTTGGATCTTATGGTAGAATTTGTGGTGCCCAGCTGGTTTCTAAACTGAAAAGGACTTTCTCCTCTTCTCTCTCCCTTTATTTCTGCCCTCCTTTTGAACTCGTGAGGGACTGAGACAGTGTGAGTGACAGCGGAGACGGCATCTCCCGGATGGAAGGAGCTGGATCCGGAGCACCCAGTTTGCTCCTCCTGGGAGATTGCTCTGTGCGCTCAGACCGCGAGGGTGCCAAGCAATGAAGTCAGCAGCTGCACAGATGCCTTGGGTTTGGGGCCATGCTCAACAGAGCAACGGTAACACGAGGGTTTTGGAAGGTTCCTCAGAAGTGGGGTCGGGCGGTCTTGGCCGTGCTGTCCACAGGCAAACACTGCTCCGTCTCTTTGGCCAAAGTGGCACAGTGCCCGTCACTTAGGGGACTGCTGCCACTGTTTCAGGAAAGTTGTTCCTTTCCACAATGAACTTCACTGCTTTTCGTGGTTATCTTGAATGAACAGCAGATATTTTACCTCAGAATTACAGGAGCAAAAGATGGTCCACCTACCCCTAAACGACCACATTTCTCTTCCCAAAGAACTCTTGTCAGGGAGAAACTTGAATGGTGAATAGAATTATGGAGTCACAGAATATCCTGAG
>WEKY01045001.1:0-29855 GCA_013390045.1 Picathartes gymnocephalus | reverse complement strand
TGTTGTTTTTTTTTTTTTTTTTAGAGTTTTGAATCTTTGTGGCCTTGATCTTTTTTATCTTTATTAAGACTTCAAATCTAGTGGGTATTTAGTTTAATTAAACCATTGCAGCAGAGCTGTATGGTGGTATTATAGTCACTACGAGTTGAAGACTAATTAACTTAATACCTAAAGATCTAATGATGTGATATTGTTTTCATTTGCATTCCTCTTGATAATCTTTATTGCTTGGGATCCCTATGTCCCCAAATTCACTACAGAGTTTAAAAGGGTAACAGGTTTTTCATTTATGTTAAACCAAGAAACCCCCACTTGGATCAGCAGGGCTTGATACTGAGGCTCTTTGGTTCTAACCCTCCTCATAATTTTATTCAGCTGTTGACACTGTGGAAGAAAATCAAAATACAGCAATAGAGCCAGATCCTGAGGTGGCAATAATCTCTTCAAACAGTACTGATTGAATGTCTGCTACAAAGGTTATAAATGTTATCTGATTGGTAAATTGATATTTCCAGCTAACTTTTTGGGGCTTAGTACTTTCAGTAAGGTAAATCTTATTAGAATTAGTCATTTCTAATCCTTACTAGGAAAAAAGAATCTTATGAGATGTGTTTATTGATTATCTAATTGGAGCTAGTAGTAGTAAGATTATTAGTTTCAAAGGAAAGGGAAACAAATCGCTATGCATTTCTAGAGTTTTAGTGATTACCTCTAGCAGTGTTTAGAGAGGGTGGGATGATAATATGTGGTGGCTGACATCCAGCTGATGTCATTTACCTTCCACAGCTTAATTGGGTTTAACTGAGGCCAGAGGCTTGACATAGCAGTGCCTGGTACTGTGATGGTGGTTATCACTTGTTTGCATTGCAAAGTTTCCTAGCTCTTCTAGCCTGGAAATTACATTCCCACTGTGCTAAACAGTCTGCAAACTGTCTAAAAGATTATCCTTGCCATGAGAAACTGAAAGTCAGACACAGAGAAACTCAAGAAATGAAAAAGGGAATATTTGTATGATCATCTGTAGCCAGCTACCACCTGTTTAGCCATTGCTAAGATCTTTATAAACTTTGAATCAAGAAAAATTTTCATGGAGAAGTTTGAAGAATGACTGGGAATTGCCTTTATGGAAAGATCTTATGAGGATTAGAGCACGTATAAAGGAAGAAAATCACATATTAGAAAAAAGTAGTGAACAGATAATGAGGGCTAAAATCGTTGGCTGATCAGAAATGGAAATCACTGTTATGAGGCAATATCTAAGCACTTAGTTCTCAGAGGAACTAGCATTCTGTTAACACAATGCTGTTATTCATCTGCCATATACTTTTTATACAATGATCATCAACCTCTGGGAAAAATGTGGGGTGTTAGATTATTCCTTCTCACCCTCTTTCTATTTGACACTTACTACTTCTCTCACCTTCACTCTTGATAATCTGTCAGTAAATCTTCTTGGGCAATATTCCTTTGGGACACTGGAAAGGATTCTGATATGAATAATATCTGCAATATTTCATATATTGTCGGGTGGTGGTTGGCACATGTCTATTTATTCTCAGTCAGAGAACTTCTCTTCCTTTAACGAGGAGAGTCTGGGTCAGATGAAATCTTGGTGAGAGGAAGAGGCTGCTCAGTCTTGTGGGAGCAGCTGAGCCTATCTGGGCAGAATCTCAGCCTGAGTGTGTTGGTAAGAGGTGGGAAGAGTCAGTAGTGATGAACTAACTCTGCAACTTGATTAGCACCACAGATTCATAGAATAGCTTTGGTCGGAAGGGACCTTTAAAGGTCATCTACTCCAACCTCCCCTGCACTGAGCAGGAACATCATCAACCAGAACAAGTGGGATCTACCTTTTTTTAATGTAAAACCACACCTCTTGTCCTATTGCAGCAGGCACAACTAAAAAACCTGTCTCGTCATTCTCATAAGCCATCTTTAAGTACTAAAAGGCTGCAAAAATTTCTCCTTCAATCTTTTCTTCCCCAGGCTGAACAATCCAAACTCTCTCCTGCATAGGAGTCTGCATAGGAGTGTTGCTTCAGCCCACTCACCATCTTTGTGGCCCTTCTCTGGACTTGCTCAAACAGGTCCACCTCTTTCTTGGGGGCCCTGGAGCTGGAAGTGGTACTCCAAGTGGGGTGTCAGCAGAGCAGAGCAGAGGGAGAGAATCACATCCCTTGCCCTGCTAGCCACACTGCTCTTTCGATGCAGCTCAGGATACAGTTGGCTTTCTGGGCTGCCAGCACATACTGCTGGCCTGTGTCCAGCCTCTGATTCACCAGAAACCCCAAGTCTTCCCTAGCTCCTTCATCCTACAGCCTCTATTGATACTGAGGGTCTTGAAAGTGAAGGATCTTGCGTTTGGCCCTGTTGAACCTCACCAAGTTCCCGTAGGCTACTCTTCACGCAAGAACTTATCCAGGTCCCTCTGGATGGCATCTGATCCCTCAGGAATGTCAGCCACACCACTCAGCTTGGTGTCATCAGCAAACTTGCTGAGAGTGCACTCTATCCCACTGTCACTGACGATGTTAATCAGTGTCAGTCCTAATGCCAACTTCTGAGGAATGCCATCCATCACTGGTCTGCACTTGGACACCAAGTCCTTAACATAACTCTCTGAATAAGAACAACCATCCTATTCCTTACCCACTGAATAGTCCATAAATCAAATCCATATATCTCCAATTTAGAGAAGAGGCTTTTGTGAGGAACAAAGGCCTTACAGAAGTCCAGACAATGAAATCAGTAGTTCTTTTGGACTCAATCCTCTCAAAGATCTTTTCCAACCTAAATGATTCCATGGTTCCCTTGGCACCTGATGCAAACATTCCATCATAAAAGGCCACTAGGTTGGTCAGGCAGGATTTGCCGTCAGTGTAACTGACGGCTCTTTCAAATCACCTTTCTCTCCTCCATGTGCCTTAGCCTAGCTTCTAGGATGATCTATTCCATGCTCTTCACAGGCACAGAGAAGGGGCTGACAGGTTGGTAGTTCCTGGGGTCCTCCTTTCTACCTTTTTTAAAAATGGGTGCAATATTTCCCTTTTTACAGTTGCTGGAGCTTCACGTAACTGCTGAGTGTGGTTTGACAACTACATCAGCCAATTCCCTCAAGGTTCTGAGATGTATCACTTTGGGTTCCGTAGGCTTACATGTGTTGCATTTTCTGAGGTGGCTTCAAACCAGATATTTCCTTAAAGTCAGAGGGTCTTTGCTCCCTCAGCCCCTGTCTAGGAGTCCATCCACCTGAGAGGTACAGGAAAAAAGATTTCCAGAGAAGACTGAGGCAGAACAGTTGATGAGTACTTCAGCCTTCTTCGCCTCTATTGTTACGAGTTTTATAGATGTGTTCATCAGGGAAGAAATACACTCTCTTCTACCTTCCTTTTCTGGCTGACATACCTATAGGAGCCATTATTATAATTGTCTGCATCCCTTGCTAAGCTCAGCTTCAGTTGCACTTTGGCCTTCCTGATCCCATTCATACAAGTTCCTGCCTCAGCTGTCTGTGCATTTACCTATTGTACTTTATTTTGACTAGGACATCTCAATTCAGCCATCTTTTGCCTTCCTTTCTTGACTTCTTACATGTGAAGATCAAGAGCTCTTCTACGTTATGGAAAGCATCCTTAACGGTTTGCCAGCCCTTTTCTTCTCCCTTTCCCCTGAGGATAGTTTCCCTGAGGGTCTTATTGACTAACTCCTTAAACAGCTGGAATTTTGCTTTCTTAAAATTCAGGTTCATGACTTTACTTTTCACCTGACCTGTATCCCTCAAGACTGTGAACTCCATCAGTCCATGACAACTCCATTCTTCATGTCATGCATTTGCTCACTCGTGTTGGTGACCATGACTTCCCATATCGCATCCCTTCTGGTAGGGTTGTCTGTTCCCTGCTGAGGAAGTTAGTCCTGCCTGCATTCCAGGAGTCTCTCAGATTGCCTAGAGAATCTCAGAGATTGTAAAGAACAGAATTTAAGAGGACAGGGAGACAACATTACAAGAAAGAAGCAAGAACTGGGCAGAGTTTGCCAAAAGCAGGTGCATTGTGTTCTGCAGTAGTGTCTTGAATCCTTTTGTTACTTTGTATTTCAGTGACTTATCCAATGTGGCACACCAGTGTTTATAACAAGGTTAGAAACCACTTCAAAACAGTGGAGGTCAAAGTCATCATATCCTTGTAGTGCAATGAACTCTGTAGTTTTGATCCAAAGCAACATTTATGTGGTCACAGAGCCATGTGCTGCAGCTAGGCCGGATGGACTTTAGCTGGCTGACTGGCAGGCAGCTCACTCAGGTGTCTCTGCATGTTTTCTTCACTGCTTCTTCTTCAACAGTGTGGGGCATACAAGTAAACCAAGATGTTTTATGTGTTTGTCTTTCTTGTCCTGGATTGTAAATTATTTCCTTAACAAGGACTGTAACACTAGAATTTCCATTTATTTCAACTTGCTGCTGCCTCTAGATCCTTTTTAGCCAAGTTTTCTTTCATAGTCCTCTGTTTTTAAAAGCTGGAAGAATTGCATGGTCTTGTGCCAAGAGCTAACACAATACTTTTTAATGAGTCAGAACACAGTATTATATAGGTATACAGTAGAATACAGAAATTATTTTTCTTAAAATTCATTCAAGCGAGAATGTAATTAGAGGGTCATAAGAATCTTATGAAGAGGAATACTCTAATATAACCTTAACTGTTCCTAATTATGTGCCACATTATTAAGCCTGACCTACTAAGCCTGCCTCCTGAATACAGCTTGTTAAAAATGTCTAAGTGACCCTAGAGACTGCTAGAGACACTGTGAGGTAGAATGCATTCCTGCCCGTGTATGCTCCATTTCCCACCAGCAAAGTCCTTTTCTAGCCCCAGTCATTACTGCTAGCAGAAGCTGGTTATCCTGAGTACAAAGGAGAATATGTCATAGTGTTTTTCTAGGCTTGCCAGGAAAGTATTTAAGGATGTTCTCAGAAAGCAAAATTTGCCTATGCTTGTGTTTCAGAGTCAATTTTGTGTTATTAACCTCTTTAACTTTGGACTTTGCACATCCTGCCACAAGTTGTGAGGTGATGAGATCTGGGAGGAGCAATGACATCTCTCTTTGAAAGACACTAAGATATCTTCTCCACCCTATTCAAGATATCAGACTCAGCCTGACATCACAGCACTTGTTTCTCAGTGATGCATTTATAAGTTAGTTCATTGGAGCAGAAAGGGGTGGGAGGGAGAGCCATATACCCAGGTGGTGACAGCCTTTTCAAATACGTGATTGCAAGGGGGGAGAAAAGGCAGGGCTTTCATGTCTGAAATGTGAAGTCTGTTGGAGCAAGATACTTTGAAAATACTTCAAAATGAGCCCTGAATAAGTTTTACTGCAAATGAGTAACAGTTTAAGATATTTCTCTTGATGCTGGTGTGAAAGGCTCATGCCTGTAGATATGTAAGGAGGCTTTGAATGTTCCCTACTTACAAAGCACAAGATTCAAACATCCTACCCCTTTCTATCTTCTCCTTTCAAATCCTACATTTTCCTTCTAGGGGTCTTTATGCACTGTGAGGTAGCCATCCTCCATGGAAAATTTCCTAATGCTTTAGTTTCTGAAGCTCTGTACAGCGTTTCACAGATGAGGGACAGGCTGCTCAGGTGTTTATAGCAGAGCTGTAGCCCTTAATTGTAAGTAGAATGAGATTTTATGCTTTTTTGTTGTTGTTTTTTACCTTCTTCCTTATCATATGATGTCAAGTTGGTTTTTCTTTTTTTTCCTCCTGTTATCTCAAACTTTTAAAACCTTTGACATTCTTCTATGGTCTCTTCCCCTTTTTTCCCCTTTTCTGTTTTTTACAATAATAAAATAGAACAGTTTGCTGCTGGCTTTTCAGACACAGAAATTGGTATGCTACTCATTATGAATGGTAAAAGACTTGTGTAAAAAACTCATTGGTGTCTCCTACAATTCTGGGAGCCTAATACATTCCCCTTTCCTTTACTATTTGAAAGTATTCTGGAAGTGACAAGCAATTATCAAATGACATTCTTCTATATCCTCTTGACTCTGCATGTTTTTCTCGCAGTCTTAAGCGTTTAGTACCACTACTGCTGTGCAGCACCTTTTAAGAGTAAGTGAATTCTTTTAAAGGAGATGTTGATATTCCTGGGAGGATGGGGAGGAATGGAACTCTGATGATCTCTCTTTCCATGTCCCACTTCCCTTGCATTTGAATTACATCATCCATGACCGAAATCTCTAGTCTTTTCCATAAAAGCTTTAAAACTTAATTTCTGCAGCTGAATACTTTTAATTTACTTTTTTTTCCTTGCCTTTTTTTTTGAAAAGGGTGAGTCTCCTATTGCTAGGGAACACCTTCTAATTGTGCTGCATATTACGAACTAAAATCATTAATCCCCTAGGAATCTTATTCTCATACATTTGTAGTGCATGTCTTGTGATCTTTAAATAGAGCAGTTTTCTCATTACTACTAATGACAATGGTGTTAGCATTATAATATAATTGCTGTGGATTCAAGAAACATGAATTGAGTTAAGGGCCAGGAGATGATTTCTTTGTTTTTTTCACCTGCTCTCTTTTGCTGTCACTTACCTTAATTTTGTTCAGTGTTCAGTGGGATATTTTTATTGGTGGAAGTCCTCACCCAAATGTAGTGCAATTTATTTTTTGCAGATAAATATTTAAGGCAGAAGGAAGAAACAGCTGAGAAAAAAATTAACCCAAAATCTTTATCTTTCAGTCTTTTCCAATGTGTTCTGTTAGTCGGCTTTGACTAGATTTTGATACATCTATGAGTGCCATGGGGTAAATTGGGAGGAAGCATATTGCAGAATGGATCTGCATTGCTCTGGAACAATTGAAGAAGCAGTTATTAGTGGGTTAGCACTCATTAAGATATATGAATAAGCAGCCCCAGACCCTGAGGGTAGGTCCACACTGTGCAGCAGAGCACAGCCCAGAGAGTGAGTCCCCAGCTTGCTCCAAGCAGGCTGCAACCTCAGCCTGGCACAGTGCAGCAGCACATGAATGCTGACAGCAAAATGGCTGTGCTGGCAGGGCAGTCCTCAGCAGTACTAATGAGCACCAGTGATACACACTATTCCTCTTAAAACTTTGTCTTTGCCCTTTTATTATTGTTTGGTTTTTTGTTTTGGTTTTGTTTTGGCTTTGGTTTGTTTTGTTTGTTTTTGTTTACATTGTAGACAGGACACTTGTAGGCCTTATCTAGACAAGTTATTTCACTAATGCTTTTATATATATGTTTAATACATACATATAATTAATGTGCATATGTATATTTAATGCAGAACGATAAATATCAAGTAATGCAGACTTTATTTCCTTCAAAATCTCATATTGAAACAAAAGTAATTAAAGCATTAAAGAAGAGAGAAGTCCCCTCCCCTCTGATAATGCAGCACATGTGCATGTGACTGCAAACAGGCAAAACTTCGTTTTACACAGTGGTTTCTGCTGCAACATGTAATGTCTCTGTGATTTGTTCTCTGCAAGACTCCAGGATCCACTGGTGATACATTAGCGGTTGTTTATTGCTGTTATGCGTTGATTTATATTTTGGTGGTTTGGACCCTTTTCAGTATCCATGAGTGATGACTCTGATCTGGAGCACATCCATCAAGGTCTCTGAAGCTCATGCTAACTGCTCACCATTTGTGGCTCGAGGCGCACTCTGTGAACATTACATCAGCCTGCTGGGCTGGGCAGAGGTGTTCACCATCCCCTGTTGCTTAGCACTCTTGTAGAGAAGGGGGTGAAATTTAAGGATGTTTTGGGAGAAGGAAGAGTTGCCTGAATGAGGCTCATCTCTGATAAAAATGAAGGGAAAAAAAGGTCCAAGAAATATGTTTGTATTAATCTAATGTGCACCAAAGAAGTGTTCCACACAGGAGCACGTGCAATAATCAACAATTCAAGCTTAAAAAAAAGAAAAATGAAAATAAATTAGGAAAGCATCTAAAAATAGTGATGTTTAAATACCTATTCATACACATTTGGGGATGTTTTCACATAATTTTTAGTTAATGCCTGTAGTGGATTTATTTTAGCTGGCTGCCAGATGCTCACCCAGCTGCTCTGTCTTCTTCTGCCCACCCCCAACAACACTGAGAGGGAAATAAGATGGAAAAGCTTGTGGGTCAAGATAAATATAGTGAGATCTCTTACCACTTACCAACAGGGGGAAGGAAAACTTGACCCAGGAATTTTTTCTTTTTTTTAATTTATTGACATATAAAATGGAATTCAATAGTGAGAAACCAAGAAGAACATGAAAACGCCTTTCCTCAGTGATCTCCTTTTCCCACATCCACTTGAAAAGTATGTGCTAGCTTTCTACTGAAAAACTAACATGCAACGAAAATATGTTCAGACTTTAATGTGGTCATAAGTAAGGACTGATAACATTTTTTTTCCACTTGCTTTAAAATCAAATTCCCTAAAACTTCCCAAGGAAAGGAGCTACTGATGAGGAGATAGAAGAGAAACTGAGGTGAGACACAGAAAATGCAGAATATCACAGCTCTGATTCACAGGCTTTTTTCCTGCCACAGACTGAAACTCCTGTTTGCTTGCAAAAGACACGCGTGACATAACTGCTGGCAGGCCTCATTAGTGTCTGAACTTGGCATCTTACCATGTACTAATCCCACCTCTGGTGCTGCATTTGGATTCAGCAATCCAGTGTGCAATGCTGACTAGCAGTTAAAGGGAATAATGATGCACTACGGCACATGATAACTTCCATGTTCTGCTCAAAGTGAAAAAGGCTGCTTGGAAGCACTGGTGCTAATTGCCTGCTTCCAAGGCAAGTAGAGTATTTTGCTGTGCTCCCTTGTATCTGCCTCATGTGGGTGCATAGATTCAGTCATCTTTAGGATTTTGCACAAAGGTAGATGATCACATGCATGATAGATTTCTTAGCTGTTCTCCTCAAACTATCGCCCGTTGTTACATTTCTTTAACTTAGTATTCTGAGTGCAAAGCTGATGCCTCCATAATCAACTGATAAAGACCTTACCTGTTCCAGAGGTCTGGATTTGTAGCAATCAGTTTGTGTTAGTGTCGATGGATGCAGCCTTACTTTCTTTAAATAAGAGATTAAGAAAAGGAGATTGTGTGGGGGGAGAGAGATGATGAGGTGGGCTAAAAACAGAATTATTAAAAGACCTTGTTACAGAAGATTGTGAAAGGCTAAGGTTGAGATTTTTAGAAATCAATAATTTCACAATGGTTATGCTCTTTTTCCATTTGCCCTCTCTGTCCTTCTTATTTTCACCATGACAGCTGTGTTGTTCAAAAGTATTTCAGTAAAAAGAAAACATGTTAGTAGGAAAAAACCAAATGCACAAGGTCTAAAACCCCTAGCTAAAATATTGAAGAGTAAAATACTGCCTTACAGAGAAATACTAATTTTTTCTGTACAGCTACTTTTAACTTATGAGAATGACTTCAATTTTAATTTTCTGAAATGGCAGAAATTCAGTGCAGTCTGCCAAATCATTTCAAAATTAAATTATTAATCAGAAATTCTTATGAATTACTCCTCCTTCATGGGTACTGAAATTATCACAGACTTTATTCTGTCTAGTGATGTATTATCTGCCATTACATTTTCCCCACTTCATCCTCTTTTGGCTAAGATTTGTGTACAACTCCATAAAACCTCACTGCTCAAAAGAATTTTTTCCCAGATATTTTTTGGTGTATAATCAATCTACTGCCTCTTGTTGCTGGCTAGTCACCACTTCTGGCAAAGTTAGTGTTGAAAAAATACCGAAAAATTCTGCTGTTCTTCAATCTCATAATTTTATCATGATGTGTTAAGCCAAAAAGACAAGTTTGGTCCAATGCTTTGCTTTGGAGTCTAGACTGTAACGTGCAAGTTCTGCACAAGTAGTCAGAACATTCAAAAAGTCATATACAAAGGAGGGTGGAGGGCTTTTGTTTTCTTTTTAGGTGATCAGTTTTGTCCCAGTTAGAGTCATAGCATACAGTTTCATTCAGGTTTGGAACTAGTCTCCTCACATTTTTCTCCATTTACTTGCATTTCACTTATGCTCCTACAGGTTTCTCTGCTGCTTGTGTTCTGTACACTCTGAGATAATTCACATTCTAGATGTATATATTTCTTTTAACTGTAAACAAACTGATTTTAAATATGTATATATGCATATATTAAATATACAAGTTTCTTTTTATTGCCTTATCCTTTTGAATGCAAAGTCACAGATTTCTGTTATAGATAGGTCACTTTAATCTTACCTTTTGTTTCAGAAATGATCATAATGTAAATTCTTGTTTTGTTGTCGTGATGGGTTACTGGATCTTGATTATGAACTAAAAGGTTAGTTATACAACGAATGTTCAAATAACATTAATGGAACTTTGTCATCTTGGTATTATGTTATATCATTTTGTGCAGAACCAGATGGGAAGGGAAATGAGAAAAATCCCTTGGTACAAATGCCATCTGATGAGAAGAAATAAAACCACCTGCTATGCTATGTAAAGGCAGAGAGTTAAGGCTTCTTAAGATAGATAAAGTTTTTTACTCTTTTTTTCTTCTTTCTGGCCCACGTAGACCTACTATGTCTTTCTTTTCACTTTATTGGAATTATTTATTGCAATAACCCATAGCCCAAAATGCACAGTTCATCCAGTGGTGAAATCTCACCTATTTTTGAGCAATTAACAGTTCTTGCACCTCTTTTATACTTTCCTTCCTTCCCTATATATACTCATTATCATGGTTTGTCAATTATCTTCCAAACTGTATTAAAAAAAGATAACTCTCTAACATTAGCAATTGCTCAGAAGTTGCTAATAGCTCTCCTGAGAGCACTTGTCTCACCCCATATCTCCCACCTTATCAAAAGGTCACATTAATTATAGGACCCTTGCTGGGAATAAATCAATGTGTCAATCAGAGACCCACAATTGTGCTGTAGTTGGAAAGAAAAAAATCCAGAACAAGGTTATATTTAGGGCTTTTTTTTTTTTAATGCTATATTTATGAGTTAACCTAAGAACAAAGAATGTTGTGAGCATATTGTGGAACAAAGTTTGTTTATTTTTAAAGGAATACTTTTATTTGTGCCTTATTATCAATTATTCATTCTTAGAATTAAAATACACTTTTCTTAATTGTAAGATGTCCAAAATCATTGCCTTCAGTTAAAAAGGGAACTTAGAAAAGAAACATTGAATTTCAAAGTTGTTCACTTTCTCTGACAAACATTTCTGTATTTCTGTCTTTAGTCATTCTTCTGAATATTTTAATGCTGGATTGTAAAACAATCACAGATGCAATAACAGACTTCCTCATTTAGTCTCTCTAGGTTCATTCACAGTCTGCAAGGATGTTTAAGGTACTCAATATATGCAGGAATGTTTGTTTAGTTGTTCTGTGAAGCAGAGAATTTCTAACTGAAATGGAAGTAGATTAGAAACTGCATGAATAAAGAGGAAAGTAAAAATGTTTCATTTATCCAGTGTCTCACTTATTTTTCCTTCTGCTCTGGTTTTACTATATTAAGCTGGTTTCCAGTGGTGAGAAGCTGCATACAAACTCATTCACAGACCGCTGTTAAATCCCAAGATTTAGATCAAATTCTCATATATTGTTATTACCACCAGTCTAATTCTTCAAGATCTTAATTGTGAGCAAACTGCTCAAGCAAGTTAACAAAAAATTGAATTTGTGCCCATCAACTTGAGGCCATAGAAGTGTCTAATAAATGTGATTTATAAACTTCTCATTTTGCTGGCCATGAAATAAAAAATAATTTATGTGTGCATATGTTAATATAGGAAACAGTCTAATAACTTTCTAAATATAGTTGGATTGGTTGTTACATCTATTTAACATGGTGTCTAAATCAATGCTTTAGATCCAGAAAAATTCAAGTCTGATTCTGGTAATGTTGAGAAGCAAAAGTGGAAAACTTCCATCTCTAAATTACCCAGGTGGAGAGCTCAGGGCTCAAGTAAGAGGAAAAATGAACAAAAGATATAGTCAAATATCAAGTCAAATGAAGGAAATAGATCCTTCCTTCTTTCTTTCTTTCTTTCTTTCTTTCTTTCTTTCTTTCTTTCTTTCTTTCTTTCTTTCTTTCTTTCTTCCTTCCTTCCTTCCTTCCTTCCTTCCTTCCTTCCTTCCTTCCTTCCTTCCTTCCATTTTTGTTCCAAAGCAAGTCAGTTATTTCCATCTCCTTCTAATTGCTTTAAGAGAAGAAAGCGTTATCTTTGGGAAGGAAATGAGTACCTGAAATGTTATTAGTAATACATTACATCTCTGTTTGAGACTTATAAAAATACATGCTGGTTGATATTAGGTTACATTTATAGGAATTTGAGAGTTGATTTAAAAAGGAGATTTTTTTTCTGTCTGCCAAGACTTGCAATGCTGCCATAATATCCTGATGCAGAAACCAGAAGGACACTAACAGATTAAAAAAAGGTAAAACAGGCTATGTTGTGTAATCTATTATGATAAGAGATCCTGGATGGAGGTTGAAGACTAGGTTTTAAGCACAGGGTGTTTTGGCCTTGACTCCAAACCCTGTGGAGGATTCACTTATTGTCAGCTTGCTGCTGCAATCTGTGAAGAATACTGCATCCCATCTATGCCCCATAAGTCTGATAGCAGCTATTATTGTTTTATTTGCTCAGTTGTTTACTTTCATTGAAGCTGGTGTGGGAGCTGGAAAAAAAAAAAAATCTTCCCTGCTACTTTTGATTCGTGTTACAAAATTGATGTCAGTGGAACAGTAGACATAGTGTAGCTGCCATTACAGAATGAAACTTCTTTGCCCGTATTTCTGAAGTTGATTTGTTTATGACCCAAAGTAATAATGTATGTGTATTTTCAAAAGTGTTTAGAGTGAACAAAAATCCTAAATTCCTCCATGCTATACTACATAAATATATAAATAATTTGTCCCTTTATGTGCCAAGGAGAAATCAAGTTTCAGGGTCTTTGTGTAAAAACCCAATGGTTGTTGGCATCTCTAAATCTCATACCAGCCTCTGAGTCAGCTAATTATGTTTTATTATTTGTAAACTGGAGTGCTCAAGTCCATTTAATAACTGTATATTTTTATGTGAAATTTATTGAGGATGAGAGTGCTAGGATGCTTCAGATGGTTTTGTTGCAAATTTGTCTGCACTTAGAAGCCTTTGGACTTTTTAAACAATTTTAGTTTAAAAGTATTTAGAACACAATAATGAAATACTGCATCTATGTATGCCAAAATTACTTATCATGCAGAAAAAATGGATGTTAGAAATGAAATGAAGTTTTGGGGAAAAAAAAACCAATCCAGTTTTGATCGAAATCCAATTGGTCCATTATTGATTTTATTTCTAAAACTTGTTACTGTGAAGGAAGCATCAAATTTTCCCTTGTAGTATTGAACATGGGAAGCATTCTTAGTTTAATTTTGTAACTGATGTAAGGCTCCATTGTAATCAAAGGTAACCCTCTCACACAAGTAATGTGTTCCAGATGCTGATTTAACCAAAATTTACCTCTAGACAGAGAAATAAAATCTAAATCTCAGTTTCTGGATTATTTGTGACATACTAGTTCATTGACCAGTACGCAATGAGCAGAGAGTAGAGAAGAGAATTAATCACTTGCAATGCCAGACCTGCTTTTTTTATTTATTTACTTATTTTTAAATATTGGGAGCAATTTGTGTCTGAAAATATTTTAAAACTAACATACTTAATAAACCCCCACCCAGTTCTGATCACAGGTGGACACTGTTGCTAGCTTCTTTTCATTTCCTGCATTTACTAATTTTTTTTCAGTATTCACATGAATCAAGAAAGTAATAAGTAACCAGAATACAAAAGTTGGGCACTGCAATTCATAAATGGTTATATCATTAGTCTCATCCTCCTTCCCTCCATAGAAGAGCATGCAAGAAAGTGTGACTGTAGCTGGTACTGCTAATTAGCAGTATGCCATTACAATGTCCAAAATATATGTTTTAATATTTATAACTCAGATTGCAGGGCATATCCAGTGCTGTATGAAAGAAGAAGAAATTCCCATGAATAATTTCTACTAGAATTAATGATTTCTAATATCAGAGTTCACATTAAGTGCACGTGTGCCTTGATTTCACTTAGGCAAGGGTACCGCGTTTGCTGTGAGGTCTAAAGAAAATTGCTCTCACGGGTGTGTCCTGCTGTAGATGGCCACTAGATTAGTCAGGCATGATTCACCCTTGGTGAATCTTTTGATAGATTGTACTGCACCTGCAGTTATCTGTACTTAGACTTTCCCCAAAAAGGTCTTCTTTCTTGGTCAGAAATATTCAATAAAATGATGATATTTCTGCATAAACGACATCTCTTTAAAGTACCTGGAAGCTAGATACAGGATGCATTGAGGACATTACTTGTGGGCAAAATATCATGTGAAGTGCTGCAAAGTATGCTACTACGGAAAGTATAATAAATTGCTAAGGTTCATAGGTTATCACAGGAAATAAGGTTGTTTCCCAGACGCACTTGATTGAGTCAGCATGCACAGAGGATACATTATTAATTCAGAGTGTCAGGCTTGCTATTTCTGTTAGGCAAATCTTAGGTAGAAATATGTCTACTTTGATCTGAAAAAAGTTTAATAATTTGTTAATTTCTATGTAATGATCGTATGCAGTGATAAGAAGCTGAATATTAATTGAAAATCTTGGAATGAACAACGTAGTGTTCATTCTGAGGCCAGAAGGTGATTTTTTTTATTAAATCAGCAGTTAAGAATTTGATCATGAACAAGAAGGTCAGATGTCCTTTGACATGCTGAAATATTTTGCTAGATAAGGCATCAGAACTATTCTGATCTCATTTTCTTCCTCTATTTCTTGAATTCCTATTATCACAGTAACATAAGTACAAAAGAAAGATATTGAGTTTGACCACATTGCAATTTGAAAACTATGCTCTTCAGTCTTTTAAAGTGCAAAATATTCTGGTTTCCATTCCCCAAGGGCCTCTAGCATCTCTTTGAATCTGAGTACAGTACACAATAAACTTCTGCTTCTTAATAACATAGTTTGCATACTTAAAAAGAAAGATCGGTTTACGTGCTTTGTTGAATATGAGATTTTTACTCAGCTTTCTGTTGGTAAAAAGTAATCTAAGACTTCTAAAATCAGGCAATACTTCAACATCATTTGTAAAGGGTGATGGGTTGTGTTTAGCTACAGCCCAAGGAGTAGCCTCCTATTGTACTGCTGACTGATTCCAGAAACAAAGCAAAAGCCATTCTGCAGAGAGATGGACAAAAATGCAAAAGCTGTCACTACATTTCCTAAAGAATGTATTCACTTGCTAATGCTCTGAGCAAATTGTTCTGGTATGCATATGGCTGCAAATCTACTGGAAATGCTGTAGCAAAATGCTACTAACCCTTATTATTAGAGGCATTATAATCACACATCAAGTGAGAATTGGGCTACATTCTAACACTTTTATATTATGCTCAATTACAAGTTCAGTAGAAAGATCACCACCCCTCAACTCATTTTTCAAGCAATCTTTTCCTTATATACTTGGCATTGAGATGATTGAGGAAACATTATTATGTTTTTCACTGTAAATATCATTCTGTGCTGTCTAGGTATTTTAAGGTACCATGATGATAAGTCATTCCACACAAACTCTTATAGATTATTTTCAAGCAATATTTAAAACATTTCTCATTTGTGTTCTTCTGAATACAATTATTTATATTTTAATATTTTTTATAGTAATTGTTCATAAAATAGAAACTTTTTGGCAAAACATGGTAATAGCTATGCTTTTTTTCCCCTGCAATTAAGGAACAAAGGACAGCCAAAAAAAATCTCTTATTCATAATTTTTCCCTTTGCAGATTTTTTTGATTGACTAGCTTTACACATTAGCTGGAAAACTCATTTACATATGAACAGTACATTCCTTTCTTAGGAAATTATAATAATTTTTTAAAGAATAGCTCATTAGCTACATTGATTTTTTTATTTTTTTGACAATAACTAATCTTGAATCAACTACAAATAGAAAAATAATACCTTAATGTTTTGAAGGATGTATTAATTTCACCCATTTCCCCTTGATGGTAATACTCTTTCAAATGCAAATCTTTAAATATTTCAGGTAGTAAAGGGTAAGATGTCTGTCTAGATCATTTGAAAATACTGCAAGTTTTAGAAAAGACTTCTGGTTTACATTGATGGTTCCCTTTCCTAATTTCCTGTTTTCCCAATTGGAGCTGTCATCTGGCTAAAGGAGAGAGAGCCAAAAGGCACAGATCCCTACACTGTCTGCTTCTGGCTATTCATAAAATGCTGCTTTTTCCTATTTGTCTGAATTAGGCCTGTGGAAGATGCTGCTGTTGGTCATTGGGAAAAATGTAAATCTTATTTCTAGACTTAGCAGATTTGGACTTTATGAACAGGTTATAATTTTCTATGTTGTTGATAATTTTTTAATTATTAAATTATTCTGCATTAAAGAATGCAGAAAGGAAATTTTAGAGTTAACAGGTTTTAGACATTTCTACAGGTGCCTTCCATGCATATTTTTAAAGACAACTTTAAATATATATATATTTAGGTCTTTCATCCAAATCAAGGCGGAAACAGCACTTTTTTCAGAATTCTTGCAGGAAGTATGAGCTCTTAATTTTTATGCCAGACTGTTTTGTGAGGTAAAAGACAGGGACCATTAAAGTAGTTTCATGTTCTGCTAAGGTATTTCTAATGCAAGTAAAATGAAAAAAAGAAGACTATCATAAAGTAGAAGTGCCTATCAAAGCTTCATAAGAATATTTGACAGGCAATTTAGCTGTCTAGCAGTAGAGTATTTACGGCAGGTGGAGAGGATATGTGTCTTTAAAATTTTTGCATTCGTCTTGTGTGAAGTTATACACTATAATTAAATGTAACTGGCTTATCATATTGTAATGTAATAGTAGTGAATGGGATATAGAAGCAACTTAAAAACTTCCTCTTTATAGTATTTAACAGTATTTCAGTATTACTGAAATAAAGTTGGCTTGGATCAGTAGTTTTAACATAGGTATATTAAGCATATTTAATAACATCAGAACTGAACTTACTTCACACCTTTAATAACAAAGGATTGGGGATTTGTTTTTTAAATTAAATTTTTAATGAGCTGGAACATTTTTTGACATAATCTTTCAGTTTTATATCTCTGCATCTTCCATTTTCCATCTAGAAGCCATCATGAAAGGCTACTGTAACTGTACTCTTAGCCCAACTCTGAAAGAACTAAGTCTCTGTGCACATGTATATTCTCCCTAATTTGTAGTTCTTGACTGTTGGACATCCATGTTTCACAGAGAAAGTTTTATTACTAAAATATCAGAACTATCAGAATAAACCTTTCTGCTAGTATTTTCTTGATGTGTCCCATCTTAAAATATTGATTTTTAAAGTAAGCAATTAAGTCATTCATTTATTAATGGTTTACTAAGCAGATGTTTAGGTAATTTAACCTAGGAATACCTGCATCTGCTCAAGGTATTGTATACATGTCTTAATATTGCATTCCTGTGTCATTACAGAAAAATGACTGGTTTTATGGATTAACATGTCATTTCTGCTGAATATATTTTTAAGGACTTTTTGTCCTTTAATAAAAAAAAAATTAAAGATCTGCATGACTTTAAGGATCTATAGCTGGCTGTGGTGACTTGCTCAAACAGCATTCCTGTTCATTAGGAAACAAACTCTGTTCCTTCAAATGTTCTTGAAAACATCCCTGAATTTCCTCTTTTCCTGGCTGATGACTCTTCTCAGTTCTGGATCTGTCAATGAATCCAGACTTGTGGATGAAATCAGCACAGAGGTGAGCAGCAAGGGGAGGCTGAGTATGTCTTTGCTAAACAAGAAAGTAGATACGTGGAAACTCTTTTACTCTTGAATAAAATATTAGGATTCGGGGTAGGATGTTGTAGATACAGGAAGGAAAAATGCAGCCTGAATCTGAAAGATATGAAGCAAGCAATAGCTGCCTTCAGGACCTTACAGACAGCAATATGTATATTAACTACAGTGTGCATTTATAGAGGTCAGTCTGGGGCTACCTTTAAAAACAGACAGACCTAGTACACAGCTGTTGCACGATGCTGAATTGGATGAATTATTCCAAGTTTTAGCCAGTGGCTTCCTACACACACTCATATGTATAAGCACCATATACCACAGCTCACAATCAAGGGTTGGTTACAGTTTATTGTATTTATAATTAAATATATCACAACTTCATATTTTATTTACAAATGTGTTTCACATAATATAATTAGTGACTGATGCAATGTTATGCATTTAATAAACAAAGCAGAGATACACAATTGTGCTACTTAAAAGCTACATATTAAAAAAACAGAATCTTTAAAATATAGTTCATGTCAGGGTCAAAAGAATATTTAATTCTCCTGGTTCTGGAAATGATTTTTCATCCATGATGGGTAATTCAGAAATAATTAAATCCCTTTTAGATTGCCTGCAGGCAATTTTATTATTTAACTTTATTATTTTTGTGACTGCATGGATTCTAAGTCAGCGTGATAGATCTGTAATTGTTTTCATTTCTTTATCTGCCATGTTTAGTTTTTTGCCTCTCCTCTCTCTACAGCAGTCATTGTCTTAATTTTGTTTTTTGCTCCAAGCATGCTGTTGGTACACAACAAACAATAAACACTAATTACAGTCATCAGCCACACTCTATATGCTCCTTAGGGCTTGATGTAAAACCTGCCAGAGCTGAGAGGTATCCCTCACATAAAGCATGATAGTTAAAGCCCCACAGTGGAAATTAGGATGCTGTGATTCTTACCATAGTCCTAGGGCAGACCTACTGCATGAATTTGTGCAGATCTCTTTATGTGTTGCAGACAAAATGTAGAACATGTACAATTTTGCTTACTGATATAAGAACCTCTCCAAGGCAAATGCTATAATTCAGACTAAGTTAGTCAAGGCTAAAGCACAGCTGTGAGAAAGGTGTTTGGTGACAATGTGCCTTAGCAGGATGTTATTGTGACCTTGTGGAGAAACAGCTTTAAGAAATAGTGGCTATTCCTTAATCTACTGGTGCTGAGTCAGAGAAGATTTGTGATGGCAAAGCCTTATACAATTAGCAATCAATAATGCATACAGTCAGACCAGCTTGTTACGTGCCCAGTTCTAGAAAATTCAGGACTGGTCACAATGGTATTCCCAGCTAATGAATTTAGGCAGGCTGCAATATCATTCTATGTTAGTCATAAAGATAAATAGTTTTACTCTACAAAAAAGTTTTAATGTTTTTTCTGCATGTAGTTTTTACTTATTTTGGTATTTTAAAGTAGTTATGTTTGGTTTTATTGTTCTGTTGTTTTAACTAGCTTTTAACCAGAAACACAGTATGTTAGAAATGTTTTATTAAGTTATGAACTCTTATTTCAGGGACATTTCATTCCATGCACTCTCACTTTCTTGAGAAACTTCCTTCCTATGATACTTTTTTTTCTTTTTTTTTCAGCTGTCCTCCTATTAATATCTATGTGCAGGTTTTATAAATTTTGAGTTCAAATCTAACAGTGCTGTTCCTCTGCTAAAGATTAGAAAATAATATGGAACAATCTGATACAAGCCTCTTTCTGCTCACATTTATAGCCTATTTTCCCATTTCTCTCAGGTTTTAGGAAAAAAAAAATTCTAAAAGACAGGAAGTTGTTATCATCGGGAATCTGGTACTGGAAACCAGACAATTATTAAATAACTATTCACGCAATGCATGTGGGTAACTTTGTTCCTCAAAAATATTGGTTATGATCACGGTATAGCACATCTTCAGTTAAGCAGGGCAGCATGCTAACAGGAAACCTACACCCCATGTGGAAATTTACATTCAGCCTAATTATTTGTTTAGAATTTTACTGCACCTTTACCAATGTTAACATTTGGAAAGGGAGATGTCTTTTAGTGTTCTTCTTTAGGTAAAGTCTTGCTCCAAACACTGTGTTGACTCAATACTTGAAATGGCAATGGGCAGAAAGCAGTATTATTGCTGCATTTAAAAGAGGCATAATGTGATTTTTTAAAAAACTCGTGTATGTAGCAATTTGACAGGAAGTGTGATACTGCTGTAGAAATTCAAGGAAGTGCATAGAGAGCTTTCTGTAATTTGGAAGTTTTATTTCCATTATTAGCACCTCTCTCAGAATACCCTAACTGAAATACATTTCTCATCGTAGTACCTAAATCATAGGTAAAAACAGTTTATAATTCCTGTATCATGTTGGGATCAGTATTGGCTCAGGAAATACTGACTTAGAACTTTTTTCTGCTCCAAGTCCCAGACAGTTTTCTGGACTGCTGGAAGCTTTCTGGGGAAGTGCTCCCACATACTTTCTGCATTGTCTGGATCCAGTGTTTCCAGCTTCCAGCTCTGGAGGTGATGTAGTGGCCCTATATTTGAGCAGCTGCAGTATTGGGTAAGTTGACTTAGAGACTTAAAGGACACCCAGGCTTCCGGCAGAACTGCCAGGTGGCCTCACAGGAGGTGGGCACGAGATTTCAGCTCTGCAACTCAGGAATTGTCCGTTTCACCAGAGCAACAACTCTTCAGTAGCTGCCATCACTTTGCTTTTAATGAAGGTTTGGCTTCTGTCAACAGCCAGCATAAAAGCCCTGAGGTCCCAGCTGGACAGTTTTCTAGGTAACACCCATCTGAAACTGAAATCACCCTGTGATCTGAAATAGTGCAATTATGCTCCAGTTTTGGACAATATAGCAATATATATATATAATCTAGAAATATCTGTTTCTATTGCCTTCAAAACTGCCTTTGTTAAAGTAGGGCTAGGAAAAAAAAATTCAAACCCACAGAAATTGTATGCTTTGCATAAAACAAGTTGAGAATAGCCAATGTGCTAGTTTGTTTGGATATCTGTTAGGCAAATTTCTCTATTGAGACTCAGGGAAGTATCCTAACCAGGTTGGTTATGGAGTCCAATTTACCTCCCAGAGACATTTGAAATGAGAGAAAATAATTATCTTTTCAATATTCCCACATGTTGTTGACACCATTTCTGCAGTAGGCGTGTAACACAATGTTAAAATGTGGCAGAAGCAGCTTGAAGCATAGTCTGTTTAGTTTCTTCTTACATATGATTTACTAAATTGGGCTGCTTATAGTTGGGATCATCCAAGTAGGTAGTTGAGTCAAAAAAATCGCACCTAAAATAAAAAGAGCTGTAATTCTGAAACATGAAATTACATAGTATACACAATGTATCACAAAAAGAAGGAGTTCCATAGTCATCAGTATTGTGTGGAAATCAGAAAACATACAAATTTTACTTTGTCAGCAATAGTAAAATATTTTCTTTGAAATTTTTCAGCACTTCCTCTCAAAATTTTTTTTTATTATTATTACAAAATACATTTTTCTGTGGGACCATTATTCTACTTCTTCCCTCTCTGCCTTGTTCTTGGTATGTTTTGCCCAACAAAATTTTCCATAAGTTGCACATAAGTTTGGGGGGTTTTGTGTGTGAGAAAAATTTACAGTTAAATACACCAAAGGAGGGTTTGCTTTAATTTTCAGGAGTTCTGAGTTTAAATGGATATTTATTAATTGTGAAGCCAGATATATTAAAGCTGTTTTCTTTTATTGTTGCAAACCAGCTTTAACAGTTAAATACTTGTTCCTTTTACAAACAAATAATTTGTTGCCATTAAAAAAGAATGGCACTTCAAAGAGAATTTCCAAGCAAAACAATTCAACAGGAAAATTAGTAGTTTTAATTTCAAGAAAGAGTGGAGAATTAGCATGCATAGATGATTGTAGGTTTACTCAGGTATTAATAGTGTCTAATGCTGCTACTTATTATTTTGCTCTAGAATCATAGAATGGGTTTGGGATTTAGAAGGGTTCTTTGAAGACCGTCAAGTTCCAATCCCTGCCATAGGCAGGGACACCTTTCACTGAACCTGATTGCTCAAAGCCCCTTCCAGCCTGGCCTTGAACACTTCCCTGAGCAACCACTCAGGATCCTCACAGAAAAGAACATCTTCCAATACCTATTCTAGACTTATCCCCTTTTAGTTTAAATCCATTCCTCTTGTCTTATCAATGCATGCCATTGGAAAAAGGTCCTCTCCTGCCTTCCTGAAAGTCCCCTTTAGGTACTGGAAGGAAGCTATAAGTCCTCCCTAAAGTCTCCTGTTCTCCAGGTTGAACAATGCCAAGTCTCTCAGCCTGTCTTCGTAGAATAGGTGCTTCAGTCCACTGCTCATCTTTGTGGCCCTCCTCTGGTCTTGCGCCAACAGGTCCACTTACTTCTTATATTGGAGGTCCCAGATCTGGATGCAGCACTCCAGGTGGGGTTTCACCAGAGCAGGGGTATAGAATCACACCCCTTGCCCTGCTGGTCACTCTGGTTTGGATGCAGCCCGGGATACAGTTGGCTTTCTGGGCTGCAAATGCGCATTGCTGGGTCATGTCAAGCTTCTCATCCCCCAGCATTACCAAGACATTGTCCTCAAGGCTGTTCTCAATCCTTTCATCCCCTCGCTTGTATTTGTGCTCAGTATTGCCCCAAAATAAGTGCAGAACCTTGTGCTTGGCCTTATTGATCCTCATGAGTTTTGCATGGGCCCACCTTTCCAACCTGTTCATGTCCCTGTGGGTGCCATCCCTTCCCTCCAGCGTGTCGACTGCCCCACACAGCTCGGTGTCGCCAGTGAACCTGCTGACAGGTCGCCCTTGATCCCACTGCCCATGGCACCAACAGGATGTTGAACAGCAGAGGTCAGCACTACTGACCCCCAAGAAATGCCTTTCATCACAGGGCTCCACTTGGGCATGAGCTGTTGACCTCAGTTCTCCAGTGCAAGCATTCAGACAATTTCTTATGCACTAAGCAGTCCACCCACTAAATCCACCTCTCTTCAGTGTAGAGACAAGGATGCTATTTGGGGTGGTGTCAAATGGTTTGTACTAATCAACACAGATGACACCAGTTGCTCCTCTCTTATTCACCAATGTTGTAAGCCTGTTGTAGGAGCCCTCTAGATTTGTCAGGCATGATTTCCCTTTAGTGAAGCCATGTTGGCTGTCACAAATCACCTCCTTATTTTTCATGTGCCCTAGTAGTTTCCAGAAGAATCTGCTCCATGATCTTGCAGAGCCAAGGTCATATCATATAGAAATACAGGACTTACCATGTAGCACGTAGGTCATACTGTATCCTGGTAATATGGGAATATTTGTTAGCAGAATGGGGATACATGCAGTAGCAGAAAATGAAAGATTAAATCATCTTTGGAAAGTTTGGTACTTATTTTTGATAACAGCTTCTTTATTTTTCCACTCATATGATGGCTGGCCTACCAGGAAATGTAAAAATAGTCCTACCATGCATTTTGTTCCCTTTACTTCATCTACCACACAGACATTCCACTTGTTAAAATAGAAACAATAACTAGTCCTCACCGCTCAAAAAATCCTGTCATAAAATGCTAAGGGTGTTGTGTAAAAACCAGAAAATATTTTATTTGAAAGGCCTAGAAAAAGTGAATTTGTGTGATGGGGGAAGTAGAATGGAGTGTTCCGGGGAGTTGTTATTTCTAATATTGTGCTTGAAAAATATGTATCCGTAGATACTAAAATTAATCAAAGCAATGCTTGAAGTTTGATAAAACTTTCACACCTCTTCGAAAACCTTTTTTTTTTGTCTGTCTTCCTTTGAGAGGCTGTTACTAGTTGTTAAATTGAAAGAGGAATACATTACAAAGTGTTTCTTTGTAGACTATAATGCAGAAATTATTTTCTACTTCTAGTCAATATCCATTCTCCAGTTCTCAGAAATACTGCTTTCACAAACTAGAATGCAACTTGTTATATATACAGGTTTCCTTGAAAAAAAATATAATATACACAATTATTACATGTTCAAACTAGGCTCACTGAACTCAGTCTTTCCATTTAGAATGATTTTAAGAGAAACTCCTCCTTCTATATATATAGAAGCAAGAATATATATACATATGAGAAAAATAAATGCAGCAAATACTAGTATATCTGTAAAGAATCAACATGAGTGGCTTATTCATACCTTCTATATTTTCACAAACCATGGGCACTTTGTTGTTTTGGAGGGTTTTGTTTGGCTGTGGTTTTTTGTTTGTTATGCTCATCTTTTTATTTGTTTGTTTGCTTTCTGAATTGTTTGAGGTTTTTGGAGCAGGACTTTGAATAAAGCATAAAACAATGCTTAGAGCCTTGGAAATTATAGTGAATCATATAATTCAGGATTCTGGAAGTAAATGAGATTTCTTAACACAAACTGTATATCTGTACTTTCATATAATATAGACTGATATAAAGATATATATTATATGCCTAGGCTTAGCTTTTAACCTAGGGAAATATATGAAATAAGGGTATTAATTCTCTTCAAAACGCCTTCCTTAATTTCAGGGAATTTAGGCAGGCTTCTTGATATACCTGAAATAGTGAAATTGTTAAAAAATTAAATGGAAATTGAGAAAATCCAAAATATTATATATTGTTATATCTTTTTAGAGAGAAGAGCAAATAAAAGCAAGTTGGCTCCCACAAATCCACAACATTATTTTACAGGAATTAAAATATAAATATATTATTTTCTTCAGAAAATAGCTGTAGGAGGCAATTGAACATTGCACTATACACCCCAGAGAAGACTACATAAGGAGCATAAGCTCTCTGATAATGTGCTTCACACAGCCTACTGACAGAATACAAAATATGAGTTTCCTGAAGCCTGTAGTTTACACAACTCCTAAAAAATTACATATATACCCTTTTTTTTACTCATCATGTTATATCTGTCCAATTGTGCCATGGGTTATGCCTTTAAGAATAAGGATGCTTTCTTGACAAAGTTTGTTATAATGAGCTGTGACTATTGGAGCTTAAAAGCATTCAGGATCCCTGACACACTGTGCTGTTCCTTTCGAGGATATTTTGTAAAGCTGAACACCCTGGTCACTTGAGGGGATGCAAGCTTACAATAAGATAATAATGCTTCTGTGAACAAAAGTATAAAGAACATAACCCCCCTCCCCCCACCCCCAAATATACAGTTGCCCTTCGTGTCAGGTTAGTACTTGACATATTTTTATCAAATTAGATTGAAAAATACACTCAGAGGTCTATGACGGTTATTGATTCTTGTGGGGCAGAATCCAGGAATACAAAACTGAGAAGGAACTTCTAAGAGTTCAGTTCGGATTTTGAGAAGATAATGTGAGGAGATGAATGCTTGTTATTGAATCTGTTTTGACTGGAAGAAGCAGTTTTGTCCTCATCCTCATTCCATTCCACCTGCATTTATCTGGCAGGTGAAAAAACTCCCAGAACTGGACTTCTGCTTGCACTGGAGACCTTCACTCTGTGCAGAGACTAAATGACACTGCACTTTCTTCCTTCTGCAGCAGCAACAAGATCATGAAATGAACTCCCTGGAGCTCTTTTCAAATGGCTGGCAAATCTGAATATTTGATTATTCATTTATGCAATATGCATATCAAGAATTGGGGTATTCTGAGTGATCGCTTCAATTAAAAGTCTACAGGGTTTGTATTTTGTCTACTATACTTCTATATTATATGAAATTTAACTGTCTTGACTAAATGAGGCATAACCACGCCTGACCAAACCATTTTCCTTTGTGAGTGACAGAAGCACTTTGTCCCCAATCTGCTTTCCTACTGCTTATTACTTTATCTTTCATTATAGGTTACCATCATTTCCATTTCATTCTGGATTGAATTATAGTTGTATCCACAATTCCATATGATAATGAATATCTTCAAATATTAATCCAGAATAATTTATTTTTAATGTTTTATAGATATTGGGAGTTTTCTCTTCTGAATGGTATTGTTTTTCATTAGAAATGCTTCTGAAAACTTATAAAGATGTGATTGTTTTACTGTGGGTTGCTTACTCGTATTCTGAATTACCTCTGCCTACCTGCACTTCCTATTATTTTGTTAACCTGGTGCAGCGACAATGAAAGATTTTTCTTTTGCTTTTCTCTCCCCTTAATAAAAGTATATTTTCTAGAATCAACTTCCCAAACATATTAGTTGTACTTTTATGATATAGCTTTCTACTTGAAGAACACTTCAGTTGCTCTGCAGTATCAAAGAGCATCCAATTAAATTAAGTTGGCATCAAGAAATATGTTGTGCTCCTGCAAAAGGAAACACTCACAATTTATGGAGAAATCTTAATGTCAATGATCACTTTGCTTACGTATTTATCCTAATTATAAAACATTTCCTTTTTTTTAAGTGAATCTTACGTAATACTCAAAAGTCTATTTTACATATCAAACTGAAAGCTTCTCTTCAATGTAAATTTCAAACTCTAATATGCAAAAACATAAAAGGAATCTACTTATGGAATTGTAAAATGTTTCAACATAGATATTTTTAATTACATCTTATTTCCTTTATATATTTGACTTTATTATATATATTAAGTCATATCCTCTTTCCTGGTTGCAATTTCTAATGTTCTTTCTTTATTGTTCTCTTGGCTTCTGCAGTAATTTACAAGGAGACTAAAGTTTAAGACATTAGTGTAGGAAGAGTCTAGAGGAATGTGCTGAACAAAGCCATAATAATTGATGGGGAAGATAAACTAATATGAAGAATTATTTTTAAAAAATGGACAAAATTACCTAGTGAAGTAAATATTTTTTAAGAGAAAAATTAAATGATGAAGTATAAAGCAATTGTTTTTTCACTTGCCTGACTAGAAAATTTTAATTTTAAATGTAAAATAGAAACCACAATTTTATAAATTATGTTCCATCTCTCTAGAATTATGCTCTGTTCATTAGAATCTGTATTAAGAGAATACCTTAATTTTGCTGTGTTTTGCAAGTTTCAGTTTACATTTTGTGAATGCCACAAGAAAGCGCTGATTCTGAAGTTCAAAAGACCATACTCTTCTGAACCATTTCTTCTATTAATATGAAAGCCTGGGTAATTACATAGCTCAAAGCAGTAAGCCTTGAAAAAAGTCAGTGACAAAACTCTTCTATAATCTACAAATTTTGCAGTAGTTAATAGGAGTGAAGTTCATCCAGATTTTTTAGAACAAAGACACATTTAAAAAGTTTTCAGGTTAGTATCAGCTGTTTGCAAATAAGCCCCATAAAGGTATAGCCTTTGGATCACAGAAAGAAACATTAGGGCTGCTCATATATTTCAGAAGATCAGAAATTTAGAGGGCAAATCAAAGAATCTCTAATGTTTTACCTTCAGGAGCCTTTCCTGGGGGGAAAGCATTTTTGTTGAGCTTGTCACTGTCTAGACAGGTCTAACAGTGGATCCTTTCTGTCCTCTTGAGTTGCAGGGTTCCAAAAGAGTATAGGACATAAGACATTATAAAAACACTACTGATTTTTGTTTTAGCAGCCTTGGATGTAGTGCTCAGCACCACGCCACTGGAAATTGTGTTTTGTCTATCATCTACTTCTAGGTTATCTGAGGCTTAAAAGTAGAGTTGTGAACAGTACCCTAGGAAGTAATTTAACTCGTTGAATTCCACTAAGATTTCACAAAAGCAAGAGAAAGTCACTCTGTGAGTTTTTTTCTTCCCCAAAATCACTACTAGTCAAATTATTGTAGACTTTTACAAAGTTTTAGTTTCTAAATTCCTACTTGACATTTGTTATTTTGAATGATGGAAACAATGACTGTATCAAGTAAAAATCTGCAGGAAATCTGTTTTGGGTCCAATAATGTTGTGGAATTTTGTTAAGGTACTGAATGATGGGATAGATGGTATGTTTATTAAATTCAAGGCAACAGAAAGATGGTTGATACTATGAGGTGTGTTGAAGCCTGGGCTAAAATTCAAAATAATCTTGCGCTTAATTTTGTTGTTTGGAGGTTTGGAGTTAGTGTATTTATTTGTTTATTTTGTGGATATTTTGTTTGGTTGGTCGTTGGGGTTTTTTTTAAGGTCTCTTTTTTAATTTGTCAGTTCATTAACTAAGAACACTGTTAAGAAAGATGTTGAAGCGCTACAAAGGATATGACGTAATAACATCATGCTGATATTTTCTTTATATGCAAAAGACAGCATTTCCATCTATGAGGGAAATGTAGTAATCCTTCCCTTGACTCAGCAGTGGTCAGGCTAAGTGTGTTCTAGTAAAGCAAATATGACAGGGTCTCTGTCAGGAAAAACAACTGGCAGAAAATTACTCATGTCACATCACTATACCACTTCCTACCCTTCAGAAAAGAAAAACTGGATCTAGAACACCTACCTGGCATTGTTCCTTTTGTGTCCTTCAGCACTGTTTTGGAAAATGTAAACTTTGTGTTGGCCAAACTATGAAGGCTATACTAACAATTTAGCTGTGCAAGAAACTGAGTTTCACAGCCTGAAAGTGGTCCATGGAAATATTTATTTTACTAATGTAAACATAAGTGTGGGCTGCTTTGAATAAATTGATATTATTTATCCTAAAGAAGACTCCATCCCTCTCCCTTCCTTCTTTCTTCTCACTCCTTAACTGTTTGTACTGTTTTGGTGGTTGGAGAAGTTTCTATGGTGACTAAGACAAATAGGACAAGAGGTACTGAGACTAAATTTTACTTAGGAATCTTCAGATGAAACATGCAGAAATCATTATATTATTAAAGATGAGAGTGTCAAAATAGATTGCTGAAAGAGATTCTAAAGACACAAAACTTGGAATTCTTAAAGTATCCTTGGAATAATAGAAATGTTCCTTTAAAAATGGCATTGGTATGGGTCCTAGGAATGAAGGATGGAGATTAAATGAGCTTTCTTGTCTTGGTTTCCTGTGATTGCCTTAAAATAATTGTACATAGCTGAATGTATTTATGAAAAATCATCATATTTTACATTTGTCTATACTCTATTATAAAGAGAAATCAGTCTCCTCTATTTTTCATGGTCGTTTATTTGTGATTAAAATTTATTTTTAATGAAGCCATACCTGATTTTGCATGTACAGAAAAATAATTCTTCTCTAGTTTTTCCCAGTTACTTGTTAAGTGACTGCTTCTTCAGACATAATAATACAGCAATTCTTACTTAATTTCATACACCATAGCCATTTTTTAATCTTGTTTTCATACATTGCTGTCTAGGAATATTTATATGGGCTGCATTTAATAGCTGTATCCTGGTATACAGCTGCTCTTTATTGAATATTAAAACAATTGCATTGAAGTCAGGCTGCTTGTTACTCCAAAATATAAATAGGTTAGGTGTCTTATCTTCCTGTTTGTTTTTGTTCAAATCTGGCCGTGGAAAAAAAAAAAAAATCAGTAAGTTGATCTCATATCTTCCATACTGCTCTTAATAAAACTATTAAATTATGAAAATAGGTCCCAGTACGGATCTCTGTGGTACTCTACTCAGTGTTGTACTTTCCTTCACATCAAATCAAAATCACAGTTATAAAAGAATATAAACTCCTTTCTTATGAAATGTGAAGCAGCTATGTTGAAAAAGAGCTGACTTAAAAGCTTGTTCATGATAGATTCACCGTCTTCACTGCAAAGCTGGTCTAAAATCCTGCATCTGCTGAAAAGCCATTCATTTCAACAACAGGTAACACAGATTCTGTGAATTTCCACTTATCAAGTGCTATGAGAATCAGACTGTAGTTTACTTTAAGCCGTGGCCAAGTATCTCACATATTTTTCAACTTTTATGATTTTAAAGGTGAAACTTTAAAAAATATTTTAAAATACATTTTAAAAATAAT
>WEKY01045000.1:8720-25779 GCA_013390045.1 Picathartes gymnocephalus | reverse complement strand
TTAAAAATAAAAAATAGTAATTTATGAGTGGCTTAAGTCACAATAAAGCGGAAGTCTTTGGTTCAAATGAAGTGTCAGCCACAGAAAGGATATGGGAATAGCTGGTGGAAAGTGACTCCAGAGCAAATGCAAGTCTTGGCCACAATGTCGTGGTGCCTGTGAAGAAACAGAGTGAGGGAATAAATGCAGGTCTTACCTTTCTTCAGCCTTCTACTCTTTCGTGTCCCTTATGGGGACACTTTTAACATGTTCTGGACTCTTGCCATGTTCTGCGCTGATGCAAATGGTGTGTTTTTGAAGGTGCAGACCCTTTCACTGGATTTTCGCCTTGTCAGGAAGTGCTGGAGGGGCAAGCTGGCTGAACAGATGATCCTTGCCAGGCCCAAAATTGGATTATTTATTTTGGGATGCTTACTAGAAACAGACTAGTTGCTGTTGACTAGATGTGTTTCTGCTGTTTTTCTCTGATACATCAATAGTTAGAATGACACCAGAACCTTGCTTTTTCCTTCTGCTCATTGAAAGGTTTCAAGACTGAAAGCAGTTGCTCTGTAGCAGATCTTCTGGCTATTCAAAAGTGTCTGAAGTAGAAGTGAACTAACTAGTGCTAGACTGAAGTTGAACTATCTTTTTAACTGACAGTAAATGATTAAGTATAGTGAATAAGAAAGGTTCCTAAGCAGACAACCTTTTTATTTCCGCTGCCCACCAAACTCACTTCTTTCAGAAATGCACATCTGCTTTCTTGCCATTCAGGGATGTAAGAACAGTAATAGATCTTGTGGCTGCTGGAGCAATACCTGATTTTATGCTTTCATGAGAATGTTTTCCTCCATCCAACTTGGTGTACTATCAACAAGGATCCATAGTGGAAATGTAAGTATTTAAGAGATGGTTGTGTTAGGAAACTACCAGAAAGAACTGGGATCATTGCAACACTTTCCCTGTGCTGCCTTCTTACACGCTTTTTCTGTTGTCTTTTTAGAGTGACTTTGCCTGTTTATTATTGCTGAATTTGCAATGTTTAACACAGATTTGAGCACCACTTGTCCACATGTTCAGTAGTGGCTTTTTTTAAATGTGACAGGTGGCCACTATGGCAAGGGCATGTCTGTGTTGTACAGTTCTCGCTGCACATCTGACAACAAAGTCCACCACTCAACCAATGCAGGCTCATTTAGATGAGTCCAGGGGATCTCCAGCAATGTAAACTAACAGGACCTGTAGTGACTGAGTGTGGTGGGTAGTTGGATGACACTGATTCCATCAAATCCTCCAGCAGAGCCCTGAAGGGTGGAGTCAACCTATTTCAATGGGAAGGGTAGGGAAGGTATGTTTATTTCCATGGAAAACCAATGCAGAAGAGCCTTAACTTAGGGCTGCTGTATGGGCAGTACCGGGAAAAAAAAAAAGGGGCGGGGGGGGAAAGAGACAATAGAAAATTCTCTGGAGAGGAAAACTTAGGCAGTCTTACCCTAAGTTATCTTCTCTGGATAGAGTTGGGTGGAGGTGTGTGTGTTAAACAACCCACTTTTGGTAGGTCCCTTTAAATTGTTTGCTTGAAATATGAAGTACGCAAAGCCTTGTGGATATGTTTAGTTATGTTCTAGAATCTTCTTTTCAAGCTGTAAGAGGATAGAGATTTGGTTAATGTGTTCTGGGATGTGTGGCAGAGAAACTAAACTGGGCTGTCACCAGTAGTACATTCACAAAGTACAGACAATAACTGTTTCTTCCTCACCTCACAGCAGTGAGGATGACAGGAGAGCCAATGTATACAACATGCAGCAACTGTTGAAAGAGGAAATTAAATACCGTCTGAAAATGCAACCAGGCGCAATAGATACCGTGACAACAGGGATTCAAAGGTTCTTTGCACAAGCTTTCTACATGCTTGGAATTTTATTTTAGAAACTATTCTAAGTACAGGAACACTGCTGGTAGTGTAAGCTGTCTTCAGTTCCAACAGGGACATAAATTTGGCAGCTCATTCATTTGCAAACAGTTATCACAGTTTCTTAACCTGTTGCCCATAGTGCGCAAACAGCTTTCCAACGTGTGGAAATGAACAACCCAGTAATTTGCCTCAGTGTAATTTAATTGCCATACCAACCAGGAGGCTATTAAAAATTTACAGACAAGGGAAACAGCCTTAGGAAAGTGCAATGGCAAGTAATCAATAGATTCTCAGTGCCTTCTTATAGTTACTAACTCAAGTTGTACTCTTGGACCATTTGCAGATTCCCTTTTATCTTTGTGACAATCCCTGAGATTTTCAAATCCTGCTTTTTCTTAGCTCAAAAAGGAAAAAAAAAAAAAACAGGCAAAGAAACTAGACTTCACAGACAAGTGGTGAAGACAGTCTCTTCTGCAAACTCAACTGTAGGAATAGTAATGTTAATTTCCAACATCTGTTAAGGGAATACAGCTCAAAGCCTTCTTTTACATTAACCTAAAAATCTTCATAAAGCCACAGAAGGTGGTGGTTTGATTAAGAACACTGCAATTCCTATTTACCATCCAATTATTGAAGATACTACTCCCTAGCTGGCAATCAGTGCTTTTTAAAGCTTATGTTAGCTGTTATTTGTGCTTTATGCTGTGCAGTCATCCACGGAAGCTGTCAAATAGCTTGATTCCTCTTCCCTTGTTTTAACATTAGCTCTGTGATGCTTGAAAAGAAAATGATTTGCATCAGAGTGAGAGATTTTGTTCTTCCCTTTACTTATTTACACTAACAGTACTTAATACTAAAAATTGCATTGACATCATGTTCAGCAGTTTGAACTCATAGGAATTTCCTCAAGCATACAACAAGGATTTGAACCCACTGACTCTACAGTAACAGCTTTTAACTACCTTGAATACACAGCAATTAGACTGTGGCAAAATACATCCAGATACCAGGTTTAAGTGTAGTTTAATACAGCATCACACAGCATGATTATTGCTACACAGAAGCAGGGTAGTACATGCAGATTTATGTTGCAGATTATAACAGTAGGACTGTCAGCAGCATTAAAAATTTCATTCTGGAACCGTACTGGTATGACCCTTTTCAGCTGCAGGAGTTACACTCTTGTAGAGAAATGTTTACACGACTACTTGAAAACAGCAATGTGCAACAGCCACAAATCAGTGAACAAAGGGCAGCGGAATTCACCTGTGATTTTACTGCACAAGATGCTGATGAAATTTAAAATCCACAATGTGCACTAAACAACCCCCTGATGCAGTTTCAACCCCACATAGAGCTGGTGAAGGAAAATGGATTATTATTTGTCTCAAAACAGTTCCTGGGCCATGCTGCACTGGAATGGCAAGTTTAGGGGTAACCTCTAGAACAGGAAGGGTGGACACACACCAAACATCTGCCCAGCTGTCTCTAGCCTAGGAGGCAAAGGTTTCTTAGTGTCATCAAGGAAGCAATGGGGATGAGATAAAGCCTTTTTTGCCAGATCTAAAACAGTTTAAGGGGAAGGCTTGCATTTGAGGTCTAACACTCAAGAGTTATTAATTTTTAAAAGTAAATTCAGAAGTTCAGATTGAGAAATTATTGTTGAAAGTCTAAGTCAGCAAAGCTCACGTTTAAGTGAAAATGGCAGAGAATGAAACCGAATCAGTTTGTGCCTTTGAGACATACAGACAAGTTTAGGCAAAAAAAAATTGGTTGTGAATTAATGACTGAATGCTGAACCTGCATTACTGTTGAGTGTAAACAAAACTTCATTTTCTTCATTTCTTGTGCTGTAAGAAGTTGAGCCATCTCAAATGATAAAAAAGTTTATCCAGTTACCTATGTCAATTGGTATGCAAGTTCCTGAAAGCCTAAGACATGAAAAGCATTACATGATTCTTCACCCGTAAGTGTAGGCAATCCTCCCTTTTCACTGCCAGTTCCAAGAAGACAGAAGAGAACAAAGTCTTTACTCTTGAGAATTTTGGAAAATAATTCTAAGAACGAGTTTAATTCATTGCAGGACAGGCATGTATAAAAGCACATGTAGGAATTAGAATTCAGAGCAATTGCTAGGTAGACGAATAAACTGCAGTGCTGGTAAAAAGCACTGACAGATAAACAGAATTTTCAAACTGTAACATTAGATACTTACACATCCCAGCTGCATGACCAAATCCTCTGACTTCAGTGAGATTACTCAGAAGCACAGCTTGAAAACCAAACACACCATAAAAAAAACTTTTCTTTAGAAAGAAGGTGAACAGTTACTTGTAGGATTTCCATATAATGCACTTTTCAAATGCTCTGCCCTCTGATGTCTAATGAAATAATTTATATAAAGTTAACAGCACATAAAGATGTCCTTAACAAAAAAAGCAACCTGACTGCAAAAGTAGTTATATATTCTGCTGACCAGACACATTTTACCTGGTAAGTGTTCCCAGCTCTGACATTAGGAAAATGCGACATCTCTATGTATTACTTCTAGTTCTAAAGAGGAGTTTAACGTTAACTTTTAAAATCCCATTTTAATTGAAATTTTAGTGTTCTAAATTATTTAACAATTTCAATGTGTGTACTGAGTGCCACAGAAGAATGAATATTCTGTATTATAAAGCTGGAAGTTTTAACTATTATAGTGCACATCTTGAGGTGACTATCCACCCCATGTGTTGCTGCATTACACATGTTCTCAGCTGATTTAAGTTCTGTTACTGTTGATGTAGTAGCGATGCAGTTCACTCCTAAACACAAGAGCAAACAGCAACAAATGAATTAAATTTTTGCTGGAAGAGTTAGTCACGAGTTACACTTCTTCACAACTGAAGAGGAAGTCAAATGGACTTGACAGACAAACAAAACAGAATGGAAGTGTATCAACCCAAACTTCTGAAAAAGGAGCTAACTTACCTTAAAATCTAAGAAGTCTGTTGAAGAAAGAGCAATGCCCATATACTTAGTGTTCATTACAGAAGAATCCCTTCATTAACAAGATATAAGCACTATTTTGTTTCATGGGCTCATGAAGAAAGGACATATTTTGTGCTTTACATTTTATCATCAAATGCTATTTCCAGGGTCATACTGGTACTATGAAGTGGCTTCATTAACAAATGAGGAACTAATATATCCTCTCTCCACCAGAAACATAGGGAAAAATGATGTTTGCCATATGGTAAAAAGGAAAAAAAAACTGGTGAGGAGGTATGTGCTTAAGCTTCCTGGATATCATGGCAAGAAAGGCAAAGCTTAAATTGGCTTTAAGTACATGATATTTCTAGTTCTGAACATGTGTTCATGCATTTCACAGCTCTTCAACAATGACATATTTAAATTTTACTGTAATTGCAGAATTTCTCCCAGAAGCCAGCAAGGTGAATAACTTTTAAGTTTTTGGTGCTGATTCTTGACCAAATGACTGTAGCCTTTAACAGTATGATGTACTTAAAATTGTTGAGTCATATCCTGAAGTGCACTGGAGCAGCAGCTTAACAGACAGCATTGTGGAAGGTCTGCATGGATTAAACAGTGCTTCAAAATTATTTCCTCAGTTCTCTTTCTGGAACATTTACCTTCACTGATGTCTGACACCTGGTTCCAGGAGTTAAGAGTTATTACCAGAGGAGTCTGGCTTTGATGTCTGGGTCAACTGCAGTGCCAAAGTGGAAAAATCCATCTTTGCAACATGCAAGGGCAGCTCATACTGGCTACTGTGTAAGAAGTCCCACCTCTTAGCAGTCTCTTTTCTCTCAAGAATTCCTTACCTTTCTTTTCTCCCTTCCAAGCCCAGAGCCTTCTCATGTCTAACTGAGAACACATCATGGCTTCATTCTCTTAAATAAAATCATATTTGTTTTTCCAAGATCACCAAATATTGAAAAAAATAAATTGCATTCATTCACATAGGAAATGGCAACAAAATAGGGCACTTGGTTAAGCATACTACAACTTTTTTTTTTGGTGAGCTTTACAGCATGTGACAAGGTTAAAAAAAAAAGGAAATTTTATACTTCAATTTGCACCCTGACATATATTAACTTATGTATAAATCCAGAAGACTACAACTTGTCAAGTCATCTCAGTTTCGCTGGTATCTATTACAGATAACAATACTGATAGCTGCCATTTAAGAGACAGTTGTGTTGATTCTGGGATGAAGACTTAACCATTCTTGATATCAAGCAGGCATTATGTTCTCAGTTCTCTGAAGCAGCCTCTTTGGATATAATACTAAAATAACAGGGTCAACTGGGGGAAGACAGAAGTGACATACTTTAGATTGTGGTCCTAAGAGTACAAGAGACTGCATATTTCAACATATTAACCCCCCTTACAGTCTGAAATTGTTCCTGAAGGCGGTATAAACGCAACACATCTTATGCTGAAACAGATAAAGAGTATGGAGGACTATTCTACCTCAGCAAAAGACAAGTTACTAAGAACAGTTTAATGGAACGTCCTGTGCTTTTCTACCTAATCATGCCTCAGGATTACAAAAATATGTTTTGAGTATGCAAGAAGGTTAAAAGAATACATGTATTTTGAAAACTAAACTAATGATTTTATTTAACGAAGTTTTTACACTCTACCTTGGCTTAAAAGCCAAGATCAACAAACAAATAGTGGCATGTTCAACAAAAACTTACCTAATTACTGCTGGCTTAACATGGCAAGTTAAGAACATGCCTGCAGCTGGAACTATTTATTTTTTATTCTACATTATGATATTCACTACTGGATTTAAGCATGGCTTTTCCGTGTAAAGACAACCTCTAAAAAAACCCGCTTTACTGTTCAGTATAAAAATATAGCATGTACACCCAGAACACAATTCTCCTGGCAGTGATGCCTGCTGTAAGTAAAAATAAAAAATAATTGAAAAATATAAAACAGATTTAAAAAAAGATGCTATGCATGTACTAATGTCAACTGTATAACAAAAACTGTCATTCATTCTGCACTGTTCTAGCAGGTGGATCCAGAAAGAACATTTGCATTTTTTTAAGCTTGATGTTTTATGTGTTCTTTAAATTGTCACTGAACAGACTTGTTATTATAATCCAGAAATTTCTAATATATGTTTTAAACACAAAAGCAAATAATTCCAGAATTAAATTTGTGACTCAAGAATTTGTTCAACAAATTAAACTTTCTAAAACCAATACATTTGTTTCCTGAGATGGCTATAAGTCGTGTTTCAACTTCACATTACACTGCAATTAACAAAAATTACTATGCACAAAATCAGACGTTAACTACAGCATACAAACACATTTACAGAAGTCACCTAATTTCAGTGTTGTGAACTACTGTGTTAACACCTTAACAAAGCTCCTAAAATATTCTTTATACATTACAAACAAGGATTTACAAAACTTTATTTTATTTCCAAGTTATTTCATTCTAAAAATGTTGAAACACAAAAAATGCCACTTCCTAAGAGACTTTACAATAAAAGGCTAACAATCTGGCATGGGAGAGGTAAGTGTATGGAAACGTGTTTTAACAGTCACAAATCAGTCGCTGGTGATTAAAGAACACTTTGTTCTTCAGAGCTGGTAGGCACTTCCACAGAAATATAGGTTTTCCTACCACTCCTGTTGCCTCCCATACATAAAAACATCCAATGCAATAAAAAAAGGTAGGATAAAAGGGTGGACAAGTGATGAAATAAAAGTATTACCTAAGGTCTTGATTATTGTTCATCTTGTTTAATTGTAAAGATTCTGTCCCAAAGTTTTCCTGACAAGATGGAGTTATTTGGCCTTTAAAAGTGTTAGCTGAAATACCTCCCTTTTTTACCAGTATATGTTGTTTGCTCACTGCTGTATTGCTGGTTTATGTCTGTAACAGAAACTGGCTCTAGGCCAGCCCATGGGTCCTCAAGCATTGAAGGTCTGTAATAGTTTTCCACATCATTAGACACTCTTTTCTCTCTGCCATGCGCTGTACCAAATGGAGTAGATGTCCTGGGAGATCCCTTTGGAAGAAAACCATCAGGTAAAGAAACATTTAATAGTCTAATTCAAACAAAAAAAAAAAGAAAAAAAAAAGAAGAAAAAAAAAAGAAAAAAGTTTTCTTCTACTGTAGTAGACTTCTGAAGCTGGATTATTAGTTGTAATCACTACACCTCACTTGCATCTTCCTCAACAAATAGTAACTTTAATGTATTTTACTTATGAGTGATGATTTACCAGGATAAGAAAAAAGCACCACCACAGTCTTCTCCATAATACTTGTTTACATCACTCTGGGACATTAGCTGGAGAAAAGCGGCTCATGCTATTTTTCATAATCTGTCAACAACATGTCAAACAAAAGCTGAACAGCAAAACAGGAGGTTAGAGGCTGAGGAAGAGTTGACAATATTAACAAGAGCAGAAGTCAAATATTAAGTACTTACAGATTGAACACAGCATTGTGTAATGCAAATAGCTATGAAGAATTCATTGGAACAAAAATCCTCTTTTAACCAAACCAGTGTTCTGTGAAATTTAAGAACAGATGACTTTATTTTATATACAATCTCAGTGGTAATCGGTGATTTAGTAGGTATTGACTTTTGAAGGGAGCTTTCCATAGTTGATTTTTTTTTTTTTAAGATCAAGGATCACAATAACTGCTTCTGTAAAGCTGCTACAAGTCTGCAGCTTAAAAGAGAGATGTGACATAAAGGAACTCCTATTATAATTTTCTCCTGTTAGCATCATACATTGTTCTTCTCCTCAGATTCACTCCCCTGTAGAGTGAGGTTCTGTCAAAAGCTGTATTTATTTAAATGAATTTGTTTTACCAAAGTTAAGCCACCCATACTACAGATACCCAATAACCTCCAAGTATGACCATTGCATTTTGTATGGTTTGAACAGGATGCCTTGAGGCTGGTTATCAGATTTTGTAAAGCATGGTAAAAGCACTTGATTAATGGCTGCTTTCCCTCACAACCCTGCTACCCCTGAATTTTTGGATCAGCAGTGGTGGTATTTGAATTTGACTAGTAAGCCCTAACAGCACTTATGTAAACAGATCACATTAAACAGTTTCTGGGCAAAAGTGAGAAATGGTACCATAAAGTGAAAGACCCAATGTTTAGCCAGAAGAATAGATTTCACTCAAACAGCTTGAACCTATTTCTGCTAATGTGCTGTGGCAGGAACATGTTGATATGTTTCCAGCATGAGCTTTTCAGGAACTCCTGAAGTCTGATGATAATGGATACATGATCAAATGTGGGAACATCCATGTCTTATTTACAGGGCACTTGTTTCTTATGATTCTGTGCAGCTGGGTTAGGTAGCTAAGACGATGATCTCGGAAGAATTTCTAAAAGGTGGTGAATTACTATACTGTATCAAACCTCATAAGGGTCAATCACCTCAGAATGTATCTAAAAAACTCTCTAAGGGGCATGGAGTTTCCTAGAGTAAGCTGACATGCTCTAGCAACAGTGACATTTACGTTAAGAACTCACATTTGACATAGTGTCAAACAACAGTACACAGACATTCTGTCCTAAATAAACACAAAACCCCACCATCTCTAAACCACCACATTTAATGAAGACCTTTTTAACTCTGACACTGTAGAACAGATTGAATGTAGAGCTCATCTATTGCTGTGTTTAATCTGCAGAAGTCAAAAGAAACATGAGCTGATATAATGATCAGTGAAGGAGCAAAATAATTCAATGGTAAGGCTCATTTGTATGGATTCATTTAATAATCCTAAATTTCACTATAACATGATGCAGGACATCAATAACACTAACATTACACTGACATTTTAGCATTTTTGAAATCTAGGAAATTTACTATTATTTAATACAAGATTGATAGCCTTCAGTATGTGTTACATTTAAGCATGTGGATTATTTAAATTTAGAATACTAGTCATCATATGCTTTTTCCCTTCTGAATTTTTTTTTTAGGGAAGAAAATCAAAATGTGATTATTCACATAATAGGCCTGTGGAAAACAGCCCTACCTGTACAAGTGAAACCATTCAGTGCAAGAGGTACTATCTGGTACCAAAGACAGCTTAAAAAAACTTTCTATTAGTTGTCACTAATGCCAACAGCCTTTTCTCAATAAACTGTCCTTAAAAAAACGGTCAATCTACTTATTCTCAGTACTTTTTCTCCAGATAGCAAATCTCTCTTCAGAGTAAAAACAACATCTTTTGGTGCTATTCATTAAAAAGTTACTCAGTGGAGTCATACTGCCTTGAAACTGGGGACAGTCACTCCCTTTATCAGCTTGCTTCAGCTGATGTAATTACAGCTGCTGGCATATGCACAAAACACAAATATCACAACTGTACCATTTCAACGGGTGGTATTTCTTTTGCTTTCTGTAATAATTTCTGATCCATACCGCTCTGTAGCCGCTGCTAGCAGCTAGTTCAGTAATTCCTGTTGAGTGTAGGAAATGAAACATTACCACTAAGTGAATTCTAAGCGGAGATAAGAAGTGCACAGAATGGTTTGGATTGAAGGGACCTTGAAGACCACCTAGTTCCAGCCTTCCTCCCGAGGGCACAGACATCTTCCACTAGTCAAGGTTGCTCAAAGCCCCTCCAGCCTGGCCTTGAACAATGCCTGGCATGGTGCACCCACAACTTCTCTGGGCAACCTGTTCCAAAGTCTCACCACCCTCACAGTAAAGAACTTCTCTCTAATAACCAAGGTAAACTTACTTTCCTACAGTTTAAAGGCATTCTCCCTTGTCCTGTCACTACAGGCCCTTGTTTCCAGGAATATGTTTTCATAAAATATAAAGCAGAAGCACCTCTGTGGAAAAAACAGGAAGTGCTGTAAACTACTGGCCACATAAAGGCTGAGTTAGCCATTTCAGAAAAAACAAGCTCAGTATGTTTTTCTTCAAGTTTTCTGTTTGTTTCAAAGAATGAAAGTCTGTGAGCACAAAATGAGTACAGAATGCTAATGGCATGACATTAATAGAACACTAAGTAAACAAACTGTCTTTTGGATTTTCCAATGCAATTTTAAAGGGCCACTTAAGACTTTCATCTCAAAAGTGATTGTAGCACCATACATGTCAAAGGCATTGGAGCTCACTTAACAGGATCTACAGAGGAGAGGGGCAAGGCACATGCCTCATGAGAAATCTGATGCTTAGAAAACGCAAAAAAGCCTTCTATCTGAATCTGTTTATGGCCTCATGGGCAGAGATCCTTGTCCACACCAAAGCAAATGAGGACTCATGGTTTATGAGACTAGCTTCCTCTGTGATTGCCTCAAATGCCCTCCCAGGTAGGACAGCTCATGCATACACACACATTTCTTCAGTCTTGGGCAAAGCTACAGACATTCAATATTCTTTGAGTCTCTGAAGGAACTGCCATAAAGCCAGTGCTCCTAAACTACTCACAAGATCTAAAGAAGGAATAGGGTGAAGGCAGAAGATGCTGTGACAGTCTGAGACTGGATTCAAACTTGTACCTTCTTTATGTCATGTTTCTTGCCTCAGAATGTAACCTGACTTTATGTCTGGTTTCTTACATCAAGGATGGAGCCTATGGGAGGGTTCCTGTCCACAGGTCCTGACATGAAACAGTTCTGACTAAAACTAAAGACAAAAGGCTTCCTGCATATTCTTCTGCTAAATTAATTCCAAGGCAGGCTTTGTAAAAAACACTTAATTGAACTGCCAAAGAGTGATCTTTTGAAGTGAAATTAGACATGGGTGACATAAATTGTCCCTTCAGAATCTGCAGCAGAAATGCCACATGCTTGGCTTTTTCAAAAGGCATAGAGGTTTATGCAATCTGTTGGTTTCCACACCAGGAGAGTCTCTGCTGTTGTGCTGAAGAAAATGTATAAATTTTATAATGATCCCCTTCCACCAGCTATGAGATTCCCAAGTTAACTGCATCATAAGAAAATAACATACTAGTCTTCAATGAACATGTGACAATGTAGTGCAGACACATTAAGATTTTACTAATCTCTATTAAGATGTGACTTCATTATCACACTTTAATCCTTCAAGTATCAGGAACAGCACAAAAGAATTATCATTGTACTGCACATGTCATTTGTTACACTTTTGAGGTTTCCCTAATATTGCATAAAGCCAGTTATTTACATAAAGCTGTTATCCTGTGAACTGTCATCCCTGTGTGCATTGCCAGTCACATGCTACAACTAACACAAGCTGAAAAAAGCTTAACTCACAGAACATGTTGTTGACGGCTTTCAGGAAAACTATACAAACAAAAGCTTTCAGTGCAATGCAAAGACGTTAAAATGAGTCTATTATCGCAACAGATGCTCTCATTTCTGCTTAAAGGAGCCTCAGGTTAACTCTCTTTAATAGAACACTCCTTTTCTCTGTCAGTGTCCCTGAAAACTCCGAGTGTGGATAGGGCAGCTCCCACGATGGCAGACAACACGGGCAAAGCAAAAGCACACCGCACCTCACCACTGCATTAAAGAAAACTGATCAGAGGGAGGTATGTACAGAAGAAAGAAGTAAAGAGGTGTTGGCTGCCTTTTAGCCAGTGTTTAATTCTCTACCTTCCCACGCCAGAATATGAAAAAGAAAGCTGCACTCTTGTGTCTTCACAACCCGCCAGGCCTGGGGCCCTCTTCCCTTTCCTCATCTCACAGCCGCCTTTCCTCGGTCCGTCCTCTCTACTGTGGGGGAACGGGCAGGGGAAAAGCTAATGTTGCCCACTGCGGTTCAAGTCTCGGTCTCCCCTGAAAATCCTGTTGGCGGGTGGATGCTGCGCTGGCACAAGCCCTCGGCGTGCCTTCCCCCAGCGGGCTACGGGCCCCGCGTAAACAGGGGGGCTCCCGTAGCCCCGCGGAAACAGCAGCAGCTCACTCCCTCCCTCCCCGTGTCCCTCTCCGCCTTGCCCCATACCTGGAAATGCCTCTGGAAGCCGCCGGGCGAGCGCTTGTGCTGCGGCGGCGGATGCAGAGGCGCTCCGGCCGGGGACGCACCGCTGTACGGGGCCGAGTACCGGGGACTGACGCTCTGCGGCCTGCGCGGGGTCTGCGCCCCCGCCGAGGGGCTCCCGAAGCGCCCGTGGAACCCAGGGCCTCGGGGCGAGAGGCCGCTGCCGTACGGCCCGGGCCGGTGGCCGTAGGGCGGCGTGTGGTGGGGGCTCCCGTAGCCCCGCGGAGAGGGCGGCAGGGGCCCTCCGCTGGAGGGAGGGCTCCGGAAGCCGCCGCCCGCGTAGGGAGGTGTCGGTGCGCGGAACCCCGGCCGGTACATGGCCGGGACAGAGCAGGAATGGCGGCGGTAGCGGGAGCAGAACCCGTGCAATGGCGTCGGCGGCACCGCGTCCGCTCTTTTCTCTTCCCCCGCCTCTTCCCCGCCAGGCAGCCGGCAGGTTCCGGCCTCTAAACGTTCCGCGACGGGGAGGGAGAGGAGCCGTCCACCCCATCCCGGCCGGAAAGCGGGAGAGAGAGCCCGTCAGCCTCACCGAGGGAATCCGCGCGATTTCAGCTGAAGGGGAGTGATCTGGAGTAGGAGTCTCAGAAGATGCCTGGTAACTCCGAGGATGAGGCTCACGGCGTTCGTCGGGTCGGCGTGGCTGTCAGCGAACGCCCGAGGTTCTACAACTGCTAAAAAACAACGAAATGAACTCCTGTAAAACAAAGCGAGTGTTTGCTTCACATTTCCTGTCACTTAAGATATGCTTATTGTGCGCCTTTGTTTTGGAGTCTTTTAATGTCTGAGCCTGCACGTGCTATGTGTTACGGCAGTCCCGATTGAAAAAACACAGTGACATTTAAGGAGCACTTTAATGGAAAGGGTTTTCTTCAAAATCAGTTTGAACTGTCAGCAATTAAGTGAGTGGTAGCTCAGGCAAAGACTGACTCACACAAACTCGTGGCAAAATGCTCTTTTATAGGAGAACTTCATATTTACCAGAAAGTCAATTTAACGATGTTATTTATTACCATTCATGCTCTGTTCTCAGGTACATATTAATGCAAATCCTCAACAACTCTATAAAAAACAGTAAAGATTTTTAAAATTATTATTTGTTATTTCTGTTAGTACAACAAAGCACTACTCCATTTTAGGACATTGCAACATGCAACACAGGAAAATTAAAAAGGGCTTTCAGAACAGCAGTGAACAAAAGTCAGCTACTAAAATAAGCAGTGTGCTTTATTTACCAGTCTTGCTTTTCTTTGGCTTTAAACAGGTTTTGTTTTGTTTTTTTTTTTCAATGGCAACAACTAACTTCTTATTCTCAGGGAACTCAACTCCCCACTGTTACACAATCTCTCTGTGAAAAATGAGGCAATATCTTTTAAATTCTAAAATGGAAAGAGACTAAACCTGCTCATTTAAATTTTTTGATAATCCTTTATTCTGGAAGACTATCTGTTTATATTGTGCACACAAGGAATGCCATGTCTACAAAAGACAGTTTATCAATGTAAGTTACGAAATTATCTGATCTGTTTCATTCCAAAAAAGCACAGTTTAGTTTAAATCTTTTTCACACCAAATGAATTAGAAATACATATTGCTGTGCACATGTTGAGTTATACTGGGGTAATTTTGCTGATTAATTTCTTCTTGTTGGCAAATCTTTAAGCATCCATGTAATACTTTTGATTACACACAGCATGTCCAGTCCACAAACCTGCCATGTAGATTTTCTCTATGTACTTCCTCAGCATTCAGGCAGACTGACGTGTGACATTTCTTAAGCCTGTGCTATTCGTCATGCTCGTTTTCAAGCAGTCAGAAGTTTTGGCTGCTTTTGAGATACAGCAGTTGTCTTATCTTCACATATTTCTTATCAATAAATGCCGAACTTCTGTGCAGGCTTCTTTACCCTATTAGAGAGGCAAGAAGACACCATGGTGTTCCTGTAATGAGCCTTCTGCTCTGTTCTAACACAGACTAAAAATAGTCTGAGGGTACTTCGTTCAGGGAAGAGTTGGTCAAAGGTCAGTTCAAGCTAACCCTTCCATAGCCATACCCAACTGAAGACATAGCTTACAGTGTAAGTAATATTGCACCTTCAGTGATGGCGAGCTGCGGTGAAGGATCTACCTCGTGCCGCTGAGCGGATGGACTGGCATCCAGTGCGGCTGCTTGCCTTGGGAAGTGCAGAAAACCCTTCGGGATGGTGGTAGTGGGGGCGGTATTCTACCTTTACCCCAGCCTGGCAATGTTGTATGTCACGGTCCGTACGCCAAACTGGAAGTACAAATTTCTAGCCATCAAACAGCGGAGTTCCCTCCGCAAACTTCTGCAGGACGCCTCTCTGCTTTATGAAGTCCAGCCAGGAGTGCCTCACAGGACAGGAGAGGGGCACCGTCCTGCTGCTGCCGCAGAGCGGGGATCCCAACAACCAGACGGGGCCAGGGCCGGGGCCGCCCGCGCCTGCGCGCCCCCCGTCTCGAGGGATCCCGGGCTGTCCCGGGAGCGGAAGGGGGCGGTGGCAGCAGCGCCTGCGCCGAGCGCTCGGCGGTGTTTCAAGCGGCGGCGATGCTGCGCGCTGGGCTGGGAAGAAGTGGCCGGTGTTGCGGAAGGCTCTGGAGGAGCCTGTGTCCCTCAGCTGCCGGCGGCAGCGCCAGAGCCCTGAGTGCTGCCTCTGCCTCCCCTTCCCTGGGCAGTGGCGGTGGGGCGCGGAGCGGAGGCGCTCCCCCGGCAGGTACCGAGCCGTACCGCGCCCTCCTCCGCTTCCCCTCTCCCGCCGCGTCGGGCCCCTCTGTCCGAGTTGGTGCCGCTGGGGCGGGGGTCGGAGCCGCTTCGCTGGGGGAAAGGGCGTGAAACAGCTGCGGGGAGGTCCCTACGAGGGGGTGGCGAAGGGGGTCCCTGCGCGGCCGTGCTGCGCCAAGTGCAGCCCCTGGGCAGCCGGGCGGGCTCGGACTTTGCCCCGCGGCTGTGCGCGCTGCCCGCAGGCGCGCGTCGCTTGTGACACGGAGCGTGTCTGCTCTCCAGGCAGCCTTGGCTAATGGCTTGCCGTGTTCCCGCCCTGATTTTTTTGTAAGGTTACCAAAGTCTACCTGCGTACAGTTGTGCTTTTAAAATTTTTTTTTTTAATGAAATGAAATAAACCCAAGCTGCAACTAAGTGATCGTTCTCTGGCTTCAAGTTTGTCTGTTATTAAATAACTCAGAAAAATAGTAACAATAGCGGTGGTGGCACTAGAATCGGAGGAAGTTTTCAGTTCTGCCTCCCACTGTGACCTACCAAGTGTGTCCTGGGCTGGAGTGTACCCACTGACTGTGAATTAGTCTCCGGTAGTGATGGACTTTAATATAACTTACTGCATGGATAAAATAAAAAATACTGATTTTGCAGTCAAAATAGAGACAGTAGACTTGAGCAGTCGTGTCTTCTGGAATAGAAAGTAATTGGAATGGGATCTGTTAATTTGCATTGTTGCAAAAATGAATTGGCTCACTTCTAGGTGCCCTCTTCTGTCACTTTCAAGTACAGAAGAAATGTTTTTGGAATATGACACAAGAATTAATTTCTGTTCTATGGAACGATCTCTCTATTGATTATTTATTCATATTGTTAGGTTGGGCCAACCTTGGGACAAGCTGTTGAGCTTAACTGAAGAATGTAAATTATATTGAGAGCGAGTGGGTCCATTTATTCTTAATTGAAGCTGTATATGAAAGGTACATATGACGGTCTAATTCACAACAAATTCAGGCATCATGGGAATCAAGAGTTTATACAGAGGATATAGTTAGAGCTGGGAGAGTGATTTTTCATTCAGTCATCAAGTTACTGGTATAAATAAAAGCAAAAATGCAAGAGAAAATGTGAGTTTGCATTTTTAGAAAATTTAGACTGTTGAGTAAGAATTCTCACAAAGTCGAACTTTGGGTATGTGCCTGTTTAGGAAGCTGGTGATGAAAGGAAAAAAAACCAGGAGATGTTTCTGGTTAATGGTGATCAGTTCTGATTTCTTGTGTTTGTTTATGATGTGGTTTTGGTTTTTTTTTTTTTTGTTCCTACAATAGATAGCACTCCCTTATTCAGGATTCATGTACCATAACTGCCGTTTCTCTGATGTCAAAAGGCTTTCTACTGCAGTTATTTCAGCAAGTTAGTGTCACGCTGCAATACAAATCTAACTCATAT
>WEKY01044994.1:12988-53756 GCA_013390045.1 Picathartes gymnocephalus | reverse complement strand
TAGACTAGCCACTGTTTTCAGTTCCTGAAATCAGTGTACAGGCCTAGACGTGTGCAAGCTGTTCTGTCTGGAGCATATGGCCTGGTGTGCCGCTCTTGCAGATCCAGCATATTTTGCATTTTTTACAACATGACATATGGGTTATGTTGCAATTTTATTTTAAAGCCTTGTAGTTTTAAGGAAATCGCTGCCTCTTCTGTCACCCACAACTGGGGAATGGGAGATAGAGTGAACTAGATGAATTAGAAATTCCTGTGGGTTCTGGAAAAATAAGATTATTGTGCCACCAAACCATGGACACTATCCTGCAAGTGTGAATGTAACTGAGGGCTGAATGTCATCCTCACACAAGGTCTGCCACTGTGAGTATCCTGTGACCTTGATGTTGAGTGGCGCCCAATAGCTCAACTTAAATAGTCTCCAGGTGCTTCAAAAGATGAATTTTGTTCCATGAACACAAATAATCTGAGTCTGAACTCATAAATATTGCCAGATACTGCTGTGATGTCAGATATCTAAGCCAGTGTCTTTCCCATGCAGTTTCACAATGTTCTCAGGATATGACTGATCTTTATAGCCCATATACCATGAATCTGAACAATAAAGAAATAAAATTAACTAATTCATAATAAAAATATGTATGAAAAAATATATATAATGGATCACCTATGGCATTGCCACAATTTTATATGAAATGTTACTGAAATCTAGCTTTGTTTTGGCCTAAGCAGTGCCGACGGAGTGAATTTAAGCTGTTTTGTTTAACCAAATGATTTCCACTTCTCTAAACCCAGGATTCAACAAAAATAAAAACAATTTGAGGTCATCATAGTCAAGTGAAACCTCTGAAAGGAGTGTGTGCATTTTTGAAGCAAAGGCAAATTCTGAATATGATTCACACAGTATGAAAGTGTCGTTTAGTCCTTTAAAAATCATTCATATAGAATTCACCTTTCAGGTTCAGAAGGTTCACCAAAGTGAGTGGAACATTTCTACTTCTGCCTGAAAAACCAGATTTCCAATATGCATTTTTCTTATATTACTCATGAAAATGTGTTTGAGAAAAAGCTGATAGAACAATGGGTTTTTTTATATATCACATTTTCTCAAGGATCTACATCCTGATTTCCTACTTTGTGTTGATTCTGATCAGTTACACAAGGGAAAACAGCTGAGAAATGTATTGCCAATGACTTATATGTCATGATATTGCACAAGAAATTGTGCTTTTCACTTTCTTAATGAGCTGAGTTCAGTCAGTATGAGTCCACTTGAGCCATTTTTACAGGTGTAGACTGGCCAAAGGAAGACTACTTCACACAAAGCAGGAGTCATACTTGAGAAGTACAACTGCTCTTACAGTATCTTAAATAATATTTACTGACTGTCCATATGGATAAGTAATCAGTATCATGTAAAATATCAAATCCCTTTAGAAGTCTGACTGGATTTTTGAATCCTGTAGAACTGGAGGATTGTATGGAACAGGGACAGGGAGACACACCCCTTCCCTCTCAGTGCACTTGTACAGTCCTACACCATCCGCATGTCGTGTCTCTGTTCTCATCAGCCACTTTGTGGACTCATGATGCAAAGACATTCTCCCTGAATGTCATAAAGGCATGTATTGCCAGAAGGGAGTGAGTTCAAGAATACAGTTTTGCAGTGCAGTACCCTGGAGCTTTAAAGACCCCTGAGAAATCCTTAGAGAATGCAGCACCGAAGAGAATTAATTCAGTTATTTATTCATACATCAACTTTCAGACTAAAACCTAGCACCTACTCTGCTTCAGCACATTGTGAGAAAGTTTAAAATAAATGCATAAAAAAAGTTAAAAATAAGATTGTAACCCTTATGAAAAAACCCAAACCATTGAATCTTCTTTTCTTTGAGCTTTACCACTCATTTGAAAGGCTACCCTTCTAGTAAAAAAAAAAAATCCATAAATGAAATTTTTTGTTTAAGACCAGTTTTGATGCTTGTTATCAACAACAGTGAAATTGAAGAGTGAAAATTTCACTCTTTGCAGATGTGATGAAAACTAGAGAAGTGCTAGTGCACTTCTCACTACAGTCTGTGTGAGAGAGGCATCAAGATTTTGGAGGGCCTTTCTGAAAGCTCACAAGCATACCAAAGACAGCTCACCCCTGCCTGCTTTCTTACCCATGTTTCCTAAGTCTCCATGAAAGGCTATTTTCAAACGTAAGCTCTGGGAGGGATTTATCCCAGATTTTACGTAAAGATTCTTATGTGCTATATGTATCAAAGCATGGAAAAATTTTACTGTGTTTTCATTCTGTATGAAATTCTCGGTAGTTTGTAGCTCAGAAGTGTGTTCAGGAAGCATTTCTACCAGTGTTCCAGATAACACAGAGGCAAAAAAATTAGGAGTTTTGAAGAAAAAGACTGAACTCCTGTAAAATACCTGAGAAAAATAGGACAAAAAAAAAAAAGTAATGACATAGTGAGTTAGTGAAAGTACCAGTTCTAAACCATTCATCTTTAAAATTATATTTATCCTTCCTACACTGTTAAAATGTCTACAGATCTGAATTCTCATGCTATAATAGCTCAGATAAGCATTTAATGCATTTCTGTTTGAAACTCAGCTGATTCCTGTATCTTCTGACCCTTAATGTTCTTTTTATTCTTTTTTTCAAACACTTGTGTTTCTGCTACTGCAATTCAGCAGCTCAAATATGGAACAAGCATTAGGACCATGAAATAGAGTTAGAAACTTTATTTTCAGGAAAAAAATTGCAAGAATTGTGGGAAAAATTTGTGCTTAGGTAGTACAATAACTCTCAATGAACTCAAATTTATGCCAAGTGGGCCAGAAAATAAACCAAAATATTGGTAGGTATTTGTAAAAAGAGAGGTTTTATTTCTCAAAATATATGCTATTAAAATTTATTCTAGCATTTTTAAAGCTGTGCAACTTTTAATTTTTATATATATTTTCCTCAAGAGAGTGCAACTAGGTAAAAGCAGGGGGATAAAAAAAGAGAAAAATTTCATTTTCTAAGTCAAATGAACATTAAGCTGATGCAAAATTTGTAATTTTATCTTACTTTGTTGAATCACTCATATCCTTATCCCCAAATCTCTGTTTCAGTTTCACCTCAACAGATTTTAACTTTTTCAGTTTTTATTCCAGTCACAAGTCTAAAGACTGTAATTGCAAGATGTGATTCCCCAATTTGTCAACTTCTATATATCTCTCTGAGAAAATAATTTTTTTTACCCCAGATAACATCAATACTCTGGTATTTGAAAGCAAAGACAACACTACATGCTTATTTCACAGTGCTGCTGAATTTTAAAAAAGATTTGTAAATGATTCTGTGTTTTCTCAGGATTTCTGATTGAAAGGTGAGAAAGAATTATTTTTCAGTGCATTGAATAGTTTCTCTGGAAGATGTATGCACTTACTGGCTTAAGATAAAACACTGGTAAGTACTACTCTACTTCACCTACAAAAGCAATCAATTGCTGCGAGTTCTGAGTTCAGCCTCTGCCACGCTCAACCTCAGTGATTTTTTACTTTTAATAGTATTCATGGCACAGGAAAAGTTTGACAAAAACCTGTGTTTTGCAAGTCAGGAGGCAGAAAGATAAAAATGAATTGTGATACAGGTGTTTCTTGTTACAGTAGGACTAACACTGTAATTGTTATGAATGTGAGTAATTTCATATCAATAAATAATCAGTGAAAATGGATAACACTTATGTTTTGTTGGAGCCATCTGGTGCAGCCACAAAATAAAGACAAAATTGAAGAGGACAAGAAAGCATCAGTTTTATTTCTTAGAAACTATATATGTTATTTTAAATTGAATTTAAACCTGATGGATTTGCAGTTAGAATAGACACATGGGTTAATGCTCATGAGTTGTATGCATAGATGACTCTTCCTCTTTTCATTGGCCTCCAAAATTCAGGAACAGTTTTCCACAGTTGCTGAGATCCACATCTTGTATAACATGAGAGCTATCTCTTTCTTACCTTGCAGAAGCTGACGTCAAGAAGAGTGGTGTTAAAATTTCTAACTGTAGGGAAAAAGACATACACTCACAGGTAAATATATTACCATTCACATGTAAGAAAGAGCTAAATAAAGTCCTTTGTATGGAAAATAAGAAACAAATTATACATTTGCACTTTGAAGAGTACAAACAAGAAAACAAAAAATAGTAAGACTGAAAAATTAATAGAATCTTATATACAAATAATTCACACATAGTTTTGTCTATACAAATTATATGTAAGGAAGAAGGTGCTATTTATTGTACAGAAAATATTGAAATTGTTTGAAATTAAGTCTTATTTAAGACTAGACTGTACCTCTTTTGCTAGGTCATAGTAATACCTAGCAGAGCAACAGACTGCTCAGCTGTCTACTGTCGGCACCATCTGGTCTTGACTCCAGGCCCTCCTTTCACTTGTCCCAGTTAAAAATTTTGTCTTGAACAAAGTAGAACAGCACCAACAAGCAAAACTTTAAGCAGTTTGCAGGGAAACTCTTGGCACAGTTATTAGGTATCTCTATTAGTTGGCCTGAATCAGGCAGAATATAAATTAAAACCTTGATTTACTACATATCAAAGATTGCTTACAGTCTTAACTGTTGGTTCCACTCTTCACCTAAACAAGATTCCAAACCTAAAAAATCCCACCATTTTCCTCCTCAGGCAAGTACAGGAACACAACATCTGTCTTAGTCTTTCCTTCCTGGTTCTCTGGCAACGCCTTGCCTCTCTGTGCTGCCCACTGTTGGCAGTTTGGGCACTGAGAGCATAGGACAGCTGTTTACAATTCCTACTCTTGGCACCATAGACTGAATCTATACCCATAAATTAAACATTCCTGGGACCATTCTCATCACTGAGGCCAGCTGGAACAGAGCATCTCACATCCACACTACTGCACTCTTTCCCCTCCAACAAGGGTGACGCCATCCAAACTGCCTAATAGAACTAGTCCTTGATCTATTGTAACTCCCAACTGTGCTTGGTAATTGCCTGGGAGAGTCAGAGTTGACCAAGAGCCAGAACTGCACCCGAGACTTTTTAACAGATGATTATGTTTCAAAGGTCCAGCATGTTCCTTTCATGATTCTAGCATAAATGCAGTAATATTATTCATTGCCAGAAATAAATGGAATCGCAAAAAAAGTCTTTCTTAGCCCTGTGTAAGGATGTTCAGCTTTACAACAGTCTAGTAGGAATTAATCTATAACCATAGTGTTACCCAAATCCACTCTTTATCAAGTAATTCAAGAAGAAAATATAAACAAGTCTGGCAAAGTGACAAGAAATTGAAAACAAGGTTCTGTGTGTGTTTTCTTAAATTGGTATGCCATTAATAGGTATCCTACAGTTGAAAGTTTGCTTGTTAAAAACTTTCCTGAAAGGTTCTATTTTAAAGCAAATCTTACACGTCCATTTTTGCACCTGCATCTTATATTATGAGTGCATATTTGGATATTTGTGACTGTGATGAGTTCATTGTTTGTGAAAATTATGTAGTAGAGGCTTATAAGTACTAAATTTTAGTATATTTCACTCCCCTCAAGACTGAGAGTTTCTATGATTCATTAGTTTCAGCTAGCTGTGCAATTTCACAGCTTGTGCACAAAAATGGAAAATATTAATTAGCAATTTTCTCATTGTTTGTTTAAGAAAAAGCATTTCAAACTAGTTGAAATAGGTTCCCATGATTCCCTGTATTTACTCCAATGTGTAGAGGAAAATTGCTGGTAGTGTAGAAAGTATTGAAAATATTAAATATAGATCTCCAGCCTTGGGGAGTGTAAATTAGCATGTTTTTAATTGATTGCGATATTCAGGGAAACATTCCTCAAAGAAAATTAATTTTAGAGCAGAATATTTTGACAAGCACTTGTGCCAATTTAAAAATCTGTGATCAACTTTAAATAGGTTTGAAAGACAACAAAGAACTGTTTCTAATACAAGGAACAAATAGTCTTTTAAGCATGTTTTCTGTGGGATTGATTCACACAGTATGTAGAAATTCCCATAACCTTTCAACCTTTTAGAACAGAATTCTGAGGGGCATATTTTAATCTCAGTTATACTGATGTGAGTAGAATAATTCCTTTGAAGACAGCAGAGTTACTCCTAATATGTGCCAATGTAATTGAGAACAGAATTGAACATACAAAGGCCTCGTCTGAAAGAAAATGCCATTTGGCTTAAAACTGGGAACTATAAGGGACTGCTTGCTAGTCAAATATTTGTTAATATTATGTTGCTTTATCATTCTCTTTACCTTTTGTATTTCAGAAGCCTCTTCTTTAATTGACAAAGGTGGATTTCCATCCATTTTTGCATGACTATGATAATCTTGCCTACAACACAGAGAGATGGGATCATATGAATGAGCAAACTGATGCTTGGTGAAGCAGTTAAATTACTTTGCTCTAATTTAATAAGAAAAGACATAAGAATTCCCTAGAATTTATTCAATAACACATACAGACTGCTGTAGTCTTTCATTTCCTAAGGAGCGAGGACTTATAAATAGGTGTACTGTGCATCTACTAGAGCTTCAGGAACTTTCCTGCAGCCTGGAGTTAGATATGAATGTTCCTGATAACGCTGCTTTCCTTGCCATTTCATGCTAAGAAAGGTCCCTTCCTTCCTGTTTGTTGGTTTTTATGAATCTCAGCTGACCTTCCTTTGCCTTTGTAGATATAAATTAGAGTAATTTTTTTAGCGATTTGGTCTGTTTTGGACCTTTGTTAAGTACTTTACCAAGGCCTGCACATGTACATGAATCATATACCCCATAATCAACAGGTGTGGCCTGCTGGATGGTTACATGCCATTTCCAAATTAGAGTCCACACTTATGGAGTGGTTTATGAACAACAGTGTATATTATGTTCCACTATATTTCACAAGTCCTTGAAAAATTATATTGCACACTTTCTCGATTCAAAATTAAAGTATATTTAAATGGTTTTGATATGCACAACCTGAGTGAAACACTAAAAATATACACATCTAATTCAATATCACACAACTGGTTACCGATAGACCTGGGAGTATTTCTTCAGGGTGACTGTAAATCAACTTAACAGCTCTTTTAATCCAAGTAAAACCAAAACTTTGCTTCTTCCAATCAAGTCATTCCATTATTCTTGAAAATTCTACAGAAAACCAGTCAAAAGGTATGAGTTGAAGAGAAAAAAATTGATTAAAAAAATTCTAAATGTTTGCATTTGCTCACTACTCATCCTGATATAGTCAATAGTCTAGTCAACTATACAATTTTATGTTTCCTGTTTTTATTCAGAGGGATCAAAATCAATTTAGTCAGATAAGTACATATTAAAAGACATCTTAACCTTGTGCCTGAAAGCTTCATTTAATGCAAGTACCAAAAGTCTTTTCTGATTAATATATCTTTATAATAAATACTACATAAATTACATTCTGAATTACAAAAGAACAATTTCTATCCTCATTTGAAATTCAGAAAACACACAGATTATGCTTTCAGGTGGCAAAAGCTCCAGGGTTTCCTGGCTGTCTTTTGTGTTACACAGTCTTGTAGAGTGCTAAGGGCTGACAGATGCTTATCAAACATTCATGTAAACACTGCTATCAAAGCTGTGTTTTCTGGTACTGGCTCCATACAAGAGGGTCAGCATGAAACATCATTAAAAGAAGGACAAAGATAGAAATGTCATGGCACCAGCCTTTGCTATAGTAGAGGATTCACATAGTGTTCTTTCTAGCAAATAACCATAGTGTTAGATAAAAAGCAAAAGATACAGAAATCAAGGATTAAGGATGGAATTTTTTAAAGTGGTCACATATTTTAGAGCACATATGTTCAAAACACAATTTCTTCCAAGTTAATTATATACTTTTTTTTTTCAAAATATTACCAAAAGTGTTTAGGTAAAAGGTCCCAACGTTTGCACTCCAATGCTTGACTTTAGACATTTGCCTCATACTTAATAATCTTGCATTAATTATTATTGAGGGAAATTCCTAAGTAATATTTTCATCTGTATGCCAAAATATATGGGATAAAGAATAATGAAAGAGAAAATTATTTTGGCACTGAATTCACATTTAGAGCTTATTGAGACTCTTATTGTTAGAACCACAAAAGGACTCATGCGCTGCAGAAGTAACCACTGACATATTCACTATTAGCACAAACTGTAGTGCCACTCGAGGAACAAAATCTTCTGCTAATTAGGGTCAAGCAAAAGCAACCAACCTCTATTCTCAGATACAAACAGGCTGAGCAGTCTGCTGGAAATCCAGACATTTGAGGTCATCTAGGAGAAGCATTTGTCTCACTACCAACAAAATCCAGGATTTTAAAGTTCTTTCTGTGTTGAAAACTTATCAATTCCAAACTTTTCATATGAAACTAGAAGAAATACTATGCAAAAATGGTTCAGTGCATAGGAATATCATACAAAATGTTCTTGTTATCTTAGAAGCAGTGACATCTTATATTTCATAAATGTATACTTCAGTCTTCAGGTTTCACATCTTTGTAGTTAAAGTAATTCTAAAGTTAATTGGCATCATCATTAATAATTGGACTAACTAGGAAGTGAATATGAACAAATGATCAGAATTCATTTAATGTAAAAGGTATTTTTGAAATTGATACCTGAACTCCTTCCTTATGTAACTATTGGATACATTTTTTTAATCAGTTTTTGAGAGAAGGTAGAGCTCAGAATTAGGATTTGAATGGAAATATAGTAGAGAAGTAGCACTGAATGTATTTTGATTTTATCCTTTTAATTTCTTCCTTATGAACCTCTAATATGTTAGCTTTTTATACACTAGTTCTGTTTGTTTTGATGTTTTAAGTCTTTTATGATTATGTTCTACATCTAAAATTTTATGAGGGTACACCCATGTCACTTATGTTACTGAAACTGATCAGTGACTTCTGCAGCTACAGTTCTATCAATACCTACATAAATGCAAAACAACTTGTAATTTCTACATTCGAAAAGAGGAAAGAGTGTATCTGTGTGATCAGAAGTAAATAAATTTAAGATGAATATCACCTAAAGACTAAAAAATGACATGTATATGAATATCTATTCCATTTTGATGCAACATCAACATGAAAAATTGTTGCTGTGCGAGCAGATGCAGTGAAAAAGCCATGAAGAACATTTGTTGTAAGACAAATCACCTACTTCCAAAGTATTGACCCCCAACATGCTGACCATCTGAGATCTCAGTTTGTTTTTTGTTTCCTTTTATTTTTCATTAATATTTCTTTTTTTCTTTTTCTTAATATGGTGGTGAAAATTTGGGCGTTATGTTTTGAGTTGTGTTGCCTATCTATGTAAACTGTACCTATATATGTAAACGCGCTAATACCAACACATGATGTTTATCTTCAAAGATAAACATGTTAGTCTTTTTACTTCTACTTCATAATGGCATTGAAACAACTTCTACTCTCCCAAATGGCGGAAATGTTGTAAGTCACAGAAGAGTGGTTCTCAGCAGCAGCAGTAGGGAATACAACTATAGCTCTGTATTTTTTCAAGTACTGCTGTGCATCACATCCGACACATCCACTTTCATGCTGTTGCCTGGCGGTCTGCCATTCACTGCTGCATCTTCTACAGCAACACAAATCCAACTTTACAAGCACCTCTAATAGTCTTCTTAATCCCTCTCAGTCTGAAAGACTGAAGCCAAGACGAGAAAATAGCTAACCAGCCATGCAAATAATGCTTTCGACAATGCCCAAGCTCTCTAACAAGTGAACGTAGCTATGGCAATCATGGTGCTTTTAAGGAGGGAAACATCAGTGCTGGCCTCCTAGCTGGGATGATGGCCAAATAAAAAAATCTTCTTTATTTTCTGTTTATACAGCACAACATAGTGCAATTAATATATAAATGTATTGACTATTTTAACTTAGTGATATTTAGTTGAAATTACTACATTCAGTGCAACTGCAAACATCTAGAGATAAGAAAGTCAACTTTCAAATTGAAATATCTTCTAAAATTATACTATTATATATGTAGAAACACAGCTAAATGGGAAGATGAGTTTTTACTTGGTGAAAGAGGACATTCAAAACAACACATATAATAAGAGTAATTGTATGTACTAGAAAATTTGTGAAAGAAAATAGGTAAAGTAGGAATGTATTGTTTAGTTTACCACTGTGCCAAGATTTATATTTTCAGGAGGTAGGATAAATGTATCTGCAATGAAGGATGAAGACTATAACAATAGCCTCCTAACAAAACTCTTTTCAATACTGTAAAACCCTAAAAACCCAACGAAACTCCTCCCAAACTTTTCTGACTATGTAAAATTGAGTCAGACACAAGATCATTATAGCCTCAATATCTGTCAGCAATCCTCTCCTGTGGATGCAACATTCATGGGATCGCTATGCATAATTTATACATAAGCTACAACTTTGAGCTATGAGTCAAACAAAAAATCACTACTGAATTATGTGTACATGCAGAAAAGAAGTTAAAATAGAGTTACAAATATCAAAAACCAATAAGAATACTGCTTTTTTCTCCTCCTTCTCCTTCTCATCTTCCTTGTTTTTCTGCTCTTCATAATAGGGATTTAGTAACTGTGAAATAATAACATCAAGTATAATTAATTATTGTGCAATTGTGTTTCTTTAAAATTCATTTTTTTTAATATTGAAAACACTTTTTATATTCTAAGAATTACAGACAATTTTCTTGGGAATTTCTAAATTATTATAGGTAGATATGCAAATATTTATTAAATCTTATGAAAATAAATCGAGTTAAATGATAATCTAGGTGATTCCTAGATTAGCATAATGCCATAGATGTGCAGAGAGTGGACAATGCCTCTTCTGTAGGAATTTCCCATTAATCTTAGATACTTTCTAAGTTCTTCAAAGCAGATTCTGGGATGTTATTGAAAGTTACAGCTATTAAGAAACTATTAAGAGAGTCTAGAGAAGAAAGATGGAAAAAATTATGAAGAAACATGAAAGAAAGGGAACACTTTTGTCTAAAGAGAAGGTTAAAGAGGGATCTGATGATGTATGTTCTTAATTTTAGAAGCTGAGAGAAGTCAATGGATTACTTCTACTAAAATAGTGTTTGACTCTAGGTCATCCTATTTTCTCAATACCTTGCAACAGAACATGTTATTATGAATATTCAAATAATTGTCAAGGATAGCCGAATATTAGTTTCTCAAAAAAAGTTGTCTTCACTGTCTTCTCTTTTGCTTTCTCTCATCAGATGAAATAAACTTTTCAACTGAAGTCAGTATGTGAACATACCAATAGATGGTACTGCTTGGACTGAAAAATAGAAGAGAGAAAATCTGTCTAATAATATGCAATTCTAGGTGTCTAAAACCAATCTACCTAGTAATATTATGTATTTCAGTAGTGATTTTATTTCTAGTTTAGGTCCTCTTCAGAAAAGGAGAAAAAAAGTAGAATAGTATTTCTAATTAATATAACCTGAGCATTTCTTCCTTTCTGACTAGGTGTTATGCCAAGTTGAAATGAACCAAATTCTCGCTTTAGTCCCATGATTTATGATGTATCAATCAATTCTACTCAAGATCCTAGTGAGGGAATGTGGGGGGTGGCAGGAGCCAAACCCCCAGTTGGTGGTGATAGAAAAGGCCTCCTCTGGGATGCCCTGATGCAGATGTACCCCAGTTATGTTCCCCGATCGGACTGTTTACCTTTCTGCCCCTTCCCCAAAGCACGCTGTGAGGCTGGAGCATCTTTGTTGGATCCGTGCTGCAATGGTGGTGTCCGGGAGCCCAGGTCTCCCACGAGTCCCTGANGCCCCTGCACTTCCTAGTTCGGTTTCTTTTCTGTTCTGGACCCCTCTGCGGGTGGATGAAATAAAACCCCGTGGAATTGCCATATGGAAGTCCTTCTTATGTTCTCATTGTCAGAGAATTACAAAGCTATCCGGTGTGTCTGGGCTCATGGGAAACCTGTCTGAGCACCCAAGCGGCTCTTGCCTGCTGGGAGACGTTCTGGAAGTCACAGCACTCCCCTCTCACAGCAGAGAACCCCAGTACCGCCATAAGGGAAGTTGTTAAAAAGCCAGTCCCTTCACCTTCATTTTGTCCTGATCCTTTCTGCTGATCTTGCAAGAAAGAATTTTCAAATACAGACAATTTTAGTGAACAATTCTGTTCAAAGAGATGAAATCTGAAGCTGCCTCCTCGGTGGCCACAGTTGACCACAGTGTGAATGGACAATAGATCCTGTCCCTTTTGTAAGCTTATGAGGACCTGGTTTGGTAATATAGATGAAACAAACTGGTTACTCAAGGATTGGGTTTGCCATTTCATCAGGTCCTAAGCAGAATAAGAACAATAAGACAAACATTTTGATTATGCTTTTGGCTCTTTATGCGTGGTCTTTTTCACATTGAAAGCAAAGAAGCTGGCACAGTCCATTTAACAGAGTTCATTGATGTTTCATCAGCTATTGATGAGATTTATGCATAAAAGTAGCAAAGAATTTCGATGTCATTGTATGTGAATCATTTACAGAGACGTCTAAACATGACCAAACATAGGTGACAAGATACAAGAAGACATATTGCTGTATGAGTGCTCACCACTCATCATGCATAAATGTGCACCTTTGATAATGGCTTGTGCAAAATGGCAGTCTCTCATGAACTGAGCAAGTACATATGTTGACAGTAAAAGTGCTGCACTGCTTTGCTTGTTTCCATAAAGATAATTCCAAAATCAATTTTCTCATAATATTTTCTCTTGTAGAGTAGCATCTCATTACCCATATACATTGTATTGATTAGCAAGTGTAGCTGTTTTCTATGTGGGTAACACATTTAGCCTCCAAGGAATCGACTGTTTTAATAGAATTAACTTTGAGAGGAAAATATTAATTTTTTCAAGCAAGACAATGTTTTTAACAAAGCAGCATCTTTTAATTAAAAGGTTACATCAGAAGAATGACTATGTGGAGGCAATCTTTTCTTGTGATGTTGGAAACAGCCACAAGTGATCTTTTCCTTTTTTAATAGCAGGGTTCATTTATCCCACTGAGAGATAAATGAGTTCCACCCAGCTACTGAAGAGTTTTAGTATTTTATTGAAGATCCTCAAAACAGAGGTTCCCTTTGCTCTGTGTATGTATAAAAGACCTGATCAAAAGCACAGGGAACCAGTGGGAGACTTTCCTACTATGTATCCTATGGCCCTTGTCTTAAAAGATGAAGTTTACTGCCATCTTCTCAGTCACAAGTTTTCTTTGTGTATAACTGTGAAGTGTTCTGCATAGCTAGTGGTTACTAGCAAAAAAATTTCCAGATTGGCTGAGGACAATTTTGCTACAGCTGATATAGTACATATTTCTGTTAACATATAATGTAACATGGATTTTAAAATTTCTATTACAATCTTCAACCTTCGTTTGTTTTGAATCAGAGTTTCAACCATCCTTGACACTGTACTTTTCTTCAAGAAGACTAAATTTCAAAGCTGTTCTGAAATTTTGACATGAATTTTGATAAGCCAAAGAAATTGAAAAATGGGGTAGCAGTGAGTGAGAGGAAGTAGACCAACATTTTTGCCTTGGCATATGACACACTGGAACAGTTCAAAAAGTTTTGATGTATACCATCTTTGAAATACATTAAGAAAAAAAAATCAAAAAAAAAAAGAGGAAATGAGTGCAAAAGCTTCTCAAACCAAAAGAAGATTGCAAAGTGACTTAATTGCAATGAGCAGTCAGTTGCAGTACAAGCAATCATATGAGTGACTTCCTTGTAAACAGCTATTAAACCTTGCACAGAAATGCAGACTAAGAACCAGTTACTGGAAGTGGAAACAAGAGAAGTTAAAAGCTTGTTGGGCAGACCTGTGTGATTTTTAGAAAAGGAGAATGAAAAATCCCTGGAGCAAGCTATCAAGAGAAGTGTCACCTTCTTCCTCTCTTGCTAAATTCCTGGTTAAACCTGGTTGTATTCCTAGCAGGTGTAGTTTATTCATAAAGGGATGATGAGTTAGTCAAACTTTTGTCATTGACTTCAATGTAGACATAATTGGATAAAATGTAATGTATTGAGATGGATTTAAAGCTGTTCTCTACCTTTAAAGTCTGTTAAACTGAATAGCTAGACCTACTTTGGAACATATGGTATAATTTTAAAAATACTACTGTACATTTTATTTTAATCATCCTGTAAATTTCATTAGATATTTCTATTCATTTCTCAGTGAGGACTGTTAGACAGCTTTCAAGTAAATACACTATCGAGAAGAAAAAGGTTATTTTAAGTTGTAGATATCACCACTAAGTTGAAGAAAAGCATCCTTTGATGAGCAACTTCAAAGCTGTATGTTTGGGGATTTTGATGATAAGAAAAACTTGTTTATCTAAACCAGATATTAAGAACACATGATATATACTGAGAATGACAGTTTTCTTGCACAGAAATGCCAGACATTTGAATAATCAGTCAATATCCTTTTGCCCAGCATGTAAAGCTCTGGAATGACTTACTGGGAGGAAAGTTTCCTGACAGCCAGCAATCTGTCAACAGGTTACCAGGGTAACCTTTGTGCAAACATTCATAACACTGTGTGTTTAATTTCAGCCTATTCATTTACTGTTGTTATTTCTTTCCTTATCTTCCAATAAGAGAGATGTGCAGAGCTTTAAAGCTAAGCCCTAGAAATAAAATAAAATGAATTGTTGCAGGAAATAAACCCAAACATTTATTATTTAGTTATTGATTTTTGTCAGCTTTGTCTTACCTTCTAGGTTTGATAAGTTTCTAAGAGCAAAACAAACCTCCACTAGAGAACTGTCACTGGCATCCTCTAGTCTACAAGGTGCAGAGCTACTAAAGATGCTCGTTTTCCCATGCAATACACAGCAAACATGGTTACATCTTGTGGTTATTTTTATATTTGAAAAGAGTGTGGATGTTGCAACCCAATGGCTCACAATCTTTCTCTCTCCTGGTGTGGGTCATAGCAGTGTAACACTTGACATTAAAGCATAATCATCAACGTCTGCCTCTGTCAATGAATTATTGGATCTAGTTAATTACCTGGCATCAATATATTTGAAGAAAATGGATTGTTTTTATCCTATCAAATATGTATGCAGTCGTTACCACACAAAGCCAGGCTCTCAGACTTTGCACATGTCAAGAAAAATCTGCTGTGTATTTGAATATGTGCCATCATGACGCCACACTGAAATATTTCTTTCAGAGCATTTTAAATGAAACATTATTCTTTCAGTATTATGGTATTAGCTAGTTGTTTTACATTGATGATGATGGACTATATCAGCATCTCTGCAGCTTCCTCCATGCAATCTGGTTCATTCTAATGTAATGTTTATAAAATGGGCTTATATTTCATTTCTGCTCTCTGAATATTACTCTATTTAAGTCTGGCTATACTCCTCTTCAATGGCATCTGTAAAGGAACTTAATATCATCTAGCTTGACCTGTATTGTGGAGCTTCTTTTATCCTGCAGAAATGTAATTATTTAAAAAAGACTATCCAGTAATTTGCTACTGGATACCATCATGCACTTTTCTAAAAGACTTGCATAGCTGAGAGAAATTTATTATGTATTTATGGGGAAATGTTACAGTTAGGCTGACTACATTGAAAGAGAGTTCTCTTGCCTTTCAACTAGAGGAGAAAGATTTGCAGGTTCTAACCTGCAGCAGGACTGCCCATCTGCCATTCAGTGCTCTCAGAACCATGAACTAAAATGCTTCCCTTTCAGTAGCCTTTTTTTCACTTTATTTCATTTAGGTCTTTGGATAACACCTAGGAAATGAAAATATCTGCACTTGAGTAGGGACTGGAATATTTTCTCAAAGTTACTATAATGCAGGAAAGTGAAACAGATGATGTGATAAGTGTTTTCCACCTTTAGTTACGGTGACCGTTCTGAGATACAGTAATGACTATTTCAGCTGTCCTTACAATTTTCTCAGCTCTGTAAAAATATTAATATGTGCAGAAATGTACTTCAGTTTAGATGAAGAATAAGTTATTTGGGTGTTGTACTCATCCAGGAAGCGAAGCCAGAGAAACCAGAAAACTAGCTATTAGATTTGGGCCCCAGGACATGTCTGGGATCATAAAACAAGACAGGGAAGACAGGAGGGGGCCCTGGATTGTTGGGGGCTGCCTCTGGTCTGGTTGTGACTCGTGCTGTATCTGCCAGAAGAGCAGGCTGCAATGCTACGCGATATCCACGTGGTTCATCCCCTGGGACTGCCATGCCAATGTTTATTCCATTGTTGACTTCAGGAAGGAAGCTCTGTATAGTTCTACCGCCTGCATATCTTGAGAGCAGTAACATATATATAATGACATACGTAAATAGCTTGGAGTATATATGTTTGAAATCTTACTGAAATTGTAATATTCTTTGTGGCTGTTTGGACTGAATATCATTCCACTGATAAATGTTACCTACTCAAACCCAAGTTTACCAAATAAGGATGATTTTCTGGTTTTTTTCCAGTGAAAAGACATTTTGCTTTCCATTTCAACTTTCCATTTTGATATTTCTGAAAGGAAACATCCCATTAGCTACCTTGTGCAAGCTCACCTAGAAAATCAATGAAAATATTTCAAAATAGATATATCTGTACTGTAGATGAGAGATAGCATATTTATTTTGTCATTCTTTCTTCCAACTGTTTTTTTTTCTAATAGCTATTGTCTGAAAACTTGAAATCACTGACTATGTTGGTAGAAATCTTACAATTTGACATTTCTGGGCCCACGTTTTCAATGAAATATGTATAAAAATATGATTAAATTAATCTGATTTAAAAGATACACATTTTAGCTTTGTACTTTCATACATGAAAATAATATTCATGTGTGTTTGACATAAAAATTATGAGAATCTCTTATCATAAGATGTGAATAGAATGTACAACATATGCTCAAAGTAAGGTAGAAATTCATATGTTGAAGTAAAAATATTAAATTCTCAAATTTTCAGCATTTAGATCTACATACTAAAACATAATAAAAATACATATTTTTTTCTCAAGCACATATTACAACTTTTGAGAAGTAGAGAATAAGGGAAGAAAAATACATTTAATCACAGTATTGCATTTGAGTCCTGTCTTAGCCAATGCTTTCCCAATTTTAGTAAAGCCTGAAGAACATACTGATCTTTTTTTTCTCAGAAGAACAATTATTCCCTATAGATTAAAGATTTCTAAACGGAGATAATCAAAACCCGTGGATGCAACAGCTGAGCAACAGAAAAATCAGTCTGGAGTTACGATGCTGTTTAATGTTTGTTAGAATATTTGTTTACTCTTCACTGGTGACTTATCTAAATAAGAAGCCTTCATGAAGATGTGTGTTAGAAACATAACTGAGATATATGAGTGTAAGTTTATTCATTTGCCTGTAAAATGTTTGTTTGAATAAAATATATATTTAATATACTTTATAAACAACATATAGATATGTTGGTTTTGAAAAGATGGATCATAAAAGAAAATAGGATCAATAGGTTACTTTAGGTATTTATTTTATTGAAGCATTACATATTGCTTTAAAATTTTATCATGCATCGCTTCAAAAGTGCGTTGAGCCAGATCCTCAATCTGCATAAACTGCGGATAGCATTCACTTGACACTTTTGAAGCTTTTGGAAAGTTATTGTGAAAGAACTAGAATGTATTACAGGCAATCCTACTGAAACTGTTTGTAACTTCTTAAAAATTTATATTTGAATTTACATTTGCAAGTGAAATTTACAGTGTGGTTGCTCTCCCTACGGTGTTTGTTGAATTGAAAGTGATGTTTATGGCTGAGTAGTAGCACAGCTTAAATTCCAGCTAAAATGGACCAGCTATTCTTTGGAAATAGAAAAAAAATCATCTTTATGAAACAAATAATATCATTTGGGTGAAGAAACCTTTTCATACTTTAATCAAGGCCTTTCAATTGGGGAGCTGGAGAAATGGAGAGTATCAACATGAGGTCAGAGAACTGTTTTGTTATCTGTGTGAAAGACACCTGCCTTTGGCTGACTTACAAACTCCTAGAAAACGTTGTTTGCACATGGTAAATATGGGTTTGTGTGTGTCTGCCAACATACCCTCTGAAGATGCCATCTGCATTGAGCATGTGGCAGCACAAGGAGAATCCTTGTGGATTCCAGAGTCCACGGAGTTTATGGGCACACAAACCACAAGCAAGAGGGCTCCCTCCTGAGCACGTAACAATGCACTTGCTGTTTCTTGGTGGCAGTGGCAGAAGATGTAACATGCAAAACCCAAATGTATGTACAAACTCGGGTACAAGCTTTTATGATGTAAATATTTTGTAACTTAACAAAGTTCTACTCATGTAGGAAAACATATTTATGACATTGACTACAGCTACCCTACCTATGTTCATTGTAAGGACATTTATCTTTTCAATATTGTGCCATACAGTCCCAAACAAGATGGCATTAGGATCTACTGAAGAAAAGCTTCATTGATATTTCACAGATTTTACACCAAATTAAAAACCAGAAGAAAATAAATTGATCTAGTAATTTTCATAAGTTATTTTTCCTTTATTAATAAGAAAACCAGATTGCTACAGTAATGAGATAATTAAATATATCTTTTACACAAAGAATATTCCAAGAAATGAATCAATATTTTCAGTACATACAGTGATCCAAGATGTCCTGTTATTTTAGGTTTGTGCCTTTCATGGTACTTGCTTTTGATTGCTGTTTTGTTTCTTTTTGTAAATGTCAACAATGGGCAACCTGAAGTAATTATTAGGGAAAGTGATAGCATATTTGCTAGCAGTGGAAATGCCAGAAGTACTGTGTCTTCTGTTCCCCCCATCAGTTAAATGCTATTATTTCAGCCAGACATGTTGGCACAATGTTGTGAGTTTGCACAGTTAGGATGATTTCCATCACTTCCATGGTGATGAAAAAGGATGCTGGGAGAAAGAAAACATTTTACATGAGAAAAGAAGCACAGAGAAATTAATCAATTTGCCTAAGGTCATACAGGAAGCTTTAAGAGAGGTATCATTCAAAGAGAACTCTTCTGAAAATTATGTGGAACACCTTAACTAGAAATCTACCTTTTTCCTGGAGCAGGCTACTTCAGGTTTATCTTTTTCTTTCCTCAAAATAATTGTTCCATATAATTTGTGGTATCTGCAAGGAAAATTGTTTAATTATGACTATTTCTGGAATAATGTGATGTCTCTCTTTTTATGCTAGCTCTTCAATGACAGCTAAAATAAACACAAAATCCAGTTTGTTTAAGCAGTGATGTTACATCAAATGTATCTTGTCTTTGTATCTCTATAGCTACCTAGAATAACAGCATGAACCTGCTTTCTCTGAACTCATGATAGGAACAGGAAATGTTACAAAAGTATTCCTAATGACAGTCAGCCTCCTATGAATTGATGTTTACATGGACAGAGATTAACTTCAGGAATAATAAAAAGAGAGTTGGATTTTGGGAAAAAAATTCTTACAAAATTCTGGTCAATTTTTATATATAAAATGTGCTATATTGAGTAGACTGGTCCACAATAGAAATAATTTTCTCAAAGATTGATTTTATTATATTGTTACAGCAATCCAAATTATTAAAACTTGAAAATAAATAAAAAATGACTGTCAAAAGAATTTAATCCCAGATTTTCAAAACTTAGCAACTGCTGACAAATCTCTACAGCAACTTTTTCTGGACCAGAAAATTAAAAACAATGCCTAACTTGAAAGAAAGGGAAGCTACTATTTGGATCATTAGATGTTGCTTTCCACTTCAACTACAAAAAGATGGTAACCTTTTTCAGCAGCCTCAACATCCCTTACCTCACTCTAGCTGGTAGTTCAATTTTCAACACTTTTCCTTGAGTTTAAGACAGTAGTGTGTCCCTTGCTTCATTTCACTTATCTCCTCAGAGTTCAACCTGCCCACATCTACTTTTTTTTCATTTTCTTACATTGTGGGGTTTTTATTTAGCCAGATATTATTTCAGCATTTCCTATGCTTCTGTTCTTTCATCAAGTGTCCCTCTTCCTAAATGCATGGAGATACAAGATTTCTCTGTTTTCGAGAGCTGTGAAAATGAGTAGTGTGGTGATTTAACCCCATGCAGACACTTTCTCATTCCCCACTCCCACCAGGTGGAATGGAGAGGAGAATTGGAAAAATCTATGGATTAAGATAAGAACAGTTTTATAACTGAAATGAAGTAAAATGCTGTTATAATAATTGATAATTATAATTCATAAGGATAATAGTAATGAAAAGGGAGATAACAAAAAGGCAGGGAGAAATAAAATTTAAGGGTAAAAAACCAGTGATATACAAAACAATTTCTCACCATCCCCTAACTGATCCCCAGCTTGTTCCCAAACAGTGATTGCTGACTCCTGGCCAGCTTCCCCCAGTTTATATACTGGGTGTAATATTCTGTTATGGAATATCCTTTTGGTCAGTGTGGATCCTCTGCCCTGCCACTCTGCCCCAGCTTCTTGCGAACCTACTCACTGGAAGAGTCCAGGAACCTGGAAAGTCCTTGACTTAGGCAGGCTAAGCACTACTTGGCAACAGCTAAAACATCAGTGTGTTATCAACATTATTCTCATACTCATTCCAAAACTCTGCACTGTACCAGCTAGGAGGAAGAAAATTGAGTTGAGAGTTCACAGCTGTAAAGGAGCTGGCTATTGTTTCACATATCAACCTTGCTCAGCACTTTAAAGATTTAAGGCTTTAGTGATTGCATGTATCTCCACAGAAGCACATAGCTGACATTCTAGCAGGTGAGTTTAGCAGTTTTTCTTCTAGCATCTTCAATTCAGAGAAAATGTAAGTTCAGTTTATTCTCATTTGTGATTGTCCTGGAAAAAGTAGAAACTGGTATAGTCATTTACAGACTGTATGGAGACCTGAAGAGTCATTCTTATTTATAGACACAGAAACCAAAAAAAGGGTTAAAATTCATCATTACACCTTCTAATCAGATGAAAAATAATTTTGATAATGTTATCAGTAGTTTCTTCTAAATAATCCTATTATTTTTGTTTAAGGATAAATTATATCTTTTTCCATACAAGATGTGAAGTACAGTTAGTAAGATTCTTAATAAACTTTTCAGTTTAAGCTATTCAGTTATGTTAGGCAACTAATGTCTAAATAGGTTGAACTATATGTGGTAGAATAGCAATGGATGTATTTTTCTCTGACCATTCAAGTGGTTTGACTACCCCTCATACACTTTATATTGGCAATTGGTATGCTTTTCTGTTCTTTCTATTGTGATTGCTATAAGAAGATGAAGCATTTCCTGCAAGTCAGGATAGAAGGAAAACCAAATAGAAAGCTGAAAGAGAATTGAGACAAGGATAAAGGACAGTTATTAAATTTGTGAACTCTATCAGGGGACAAGAAGATAAACTATATGACTGACTGGAAGTGTATTGGAGTCTGACATTTCATTTTTATGCAGGTCTCAGTTTGATAAAGGTAATACATTGAAGAACACTGCAATTCCACAAAAGCAGTTAACACATTCATTGAATATCAAGATGGGTAAAGTGCTTCTCTTTTGTTGCTATCTCATGTTTTTATATGGGGCAATATAGTGCAGGGGCTCATGACTGAACATCAGACTCTCTGCTGCTGTAGCAAGTTTATTATAAGATTCCTTTTTTATTCCATATAGAAACATAATATCTAGCTGACATTTTTTTGTCGCTCAATTTCTAGGGCTGTATTCATTTAGGATTTTTTAGGCTATCTGTACTCAAGAAAAAAACAACAAAAAGAACAACAGAAATGCAAAAAGGAATGAGCTGTAAACTCACTATTAGGTGAACATTGAATAAATGCTGAAATAGAGAGCAAAGGGCTAAGATGAAATGCCTCTGAGTGTGAAAAACTAGAATTGGTTACAGAGTTAGAAACAATTTTAGGACACTGTCAGGCACCAACACCATCTGTTTGCTAAAGAAAGAAAAAGAAAACAAAAAGGATACGATTATTTATCAGGCAAGAGTACAGCAATATGGCTTGAAGCCCTGACAGCCCTAGACTGAGGCTGTCCAGTCTGTACTCTGCAAAGCCAGGTTACTAAATTTGCCAAGTCCTTGATAGAATTAGGCTTCCCAATACTGCCTCAGGTTCAGGGCATGGGGAAAACTGGAGCAACAACCAGTAGATTGTCTGCCAGAATGTGAAAACATGGGGTTTATTAAATATTTATTAATGGGTATCTTTCTGTGAAGAATGCCTTTGTTCTCTATTTTGCTAAAACTTTTGCTTATTAGTATTTACACCAAAATGCATGCATTTTGTTAGAAATTTACTTATATATGGAGAATTTCAAATGATGTAATGCACAGTTCGATTTTTTTATACAGGCATTTTCTACAAGAAGAAAGCTTTGGTGGTCCTATCCTAGATCCTGCATAGATCTAGGAGTGAAAGAGAAATGTCTCTATTGTTCCTCACTATTGTCTAAAAAGTCATTATTTCCTTCAAAACACTGTTAAAACTTACAATGTACCCACATAGGGTGCACTTACACTGCTGATTATTTCTATACAAAAAAGAAGGTAGGAAGTTTTGGCTTTCCATAATGGTTATAGGGTCATGTTGTGCAGCTGCACCTATAGGCAATGCTAATTCGATTTCTGTATAGCTATCCCAGGTTCTTTTGCTGTCATGCTAAAATCGTCCACACATGTAGAGAGCAAAGTGTTGGAAGTGTCATTTTTCTACACTGCAAGTGGTGATTTCTGGATGGTGTAGTCAGACACAACATCACTCTTGTCTTAGCCATGAGGGAAACCTTAAAAAGTGCATAGCAATGTTCTGCAGTGCACAGCAAATCGTTAATCCAGGCACAGATAGAACCCAAATCTACAGCTAAAAAGCCATTCCAAAGCATGAAATCACCACCGTAGATGCACTCAGAGGTGCATCTCAAGACAATTCAATTCCCATCATAAAATAATGGAACTCTACTTCTCAGCTGAGTGGGAGATTCTGGCTATTTATTCATTATCAAGTAATTCAGCCATCAGACTTAATTCATCAGATTTTATGCAGCTACTTCTCTGCTCCTACTTTACACAAGTATGTCACATCAGTTCCAAGCTTCCTTTCAGAGCAAATCAACTAGCTCCCTTATAAATAAGTCTTGAGGTGGATGTTCTCTCCAGGGATCCTTCTTGAGAGGCTCTATGGATTAATCCCAAACACCTGGGTCTTTTAACTCCCCCATAATTCTTCATGCTTATCCATAGCAGTCTTGCACTTATTGCAAACCAGCTGTCCTCCATTCCCTCAAGTGATAACTTTCTGTTAATTACTCATGGCAATACATGAACCCTATGCACAGGAAAAAGAAGGTTTTAAACTTAGAGGAACACCTCAAGGAGTCTGGAAGAGACCTTGGACAAGTTATACACCACATGGAGACAGCCTCTCCAGGCAAGTGGTGCCCAACCTTGGGCAGTGTGGAGATCAGCCTTTAAGCACCCTTTGGCCTGGGGACTGGTGGAATCTCTCATGGTTGGTCTTAGACTTCAGTGTGACCTAAGAGGAAATCCCTTGATCCATCCTTCACATCCTTACTACTGTTATGTGGCTTTATTTAACAAAAAATATTTAAACAAAAAAATACTATAAAATCTTTAAATTAAAGTGGCACTCTTATTAGGCAGCTTACTTGATTTCATTGAGATTTCTTTATTTACACACAATTTATACTCAGACTGCTATTCTTCATTATTCGTGTTCAGCTTTTCAAAAAAACTTAAAAGTGCAACAGATATTAACATTTTTCATCTGTACTGCATCCAAGAAAATGCAGTGGATTTTTACTTCTGTGTAATTTTTTGGCCTCACTCAGAGTTCAGCCTGACTCTTGACAGTACAATCCATTTAAAACTTGCTTTGCTGACTTATTAAAGTATACACAAAAAGGAATGTGTCTCTCTGAGGTTGTTCTTTCCAATACCATTAATTTATGTTTTTCCTTCTCTAGTTTGAAGTTCACAGCATGCTGTAGTCCCCCAGAGCAAAAGGTGTAACACATAACTCAGGATCTTACTATGTTTTATCCCACAATACTTGGAAAAACCAAATCTATACATAGGACAGCTTAATTACTCAGATGCCATTCTTATCTGAATAGAGAAATAAACTGAGTCGTTTAGGTTCATTAATATATTGAGAACAAGCATGACCACATTATTATGTTGTATTAAATTAATCTCTGTACTGAACTCAGTAACCTACATTTGGCCTCATATCTTGACTATGACATCAAAAGGATGAGAATCCTTCTGCTTTTCTGACGATTTATTTCTGTGGTAGCTTGTAACATTATTTTATGTACCTTTTTATCTATATCTTCCATTTCTTGAACTGTTGCATACACTGTTATACTAAAGCATATGGCTGAAACAGACTTATGTTTTTATTTTTGTTTTGCAGTACTGATGGGTTGTTTGAAAAACGCCTAATTCCAGACAACAGGTCTTGCATAATTAGAAGATATTGAGGTCCATGATTATCCTATTTGCCTTTTTCTCTTTCGGAGGTGATATTCACCACAGTGGGAAAGGTTCTTAGGTCTAGAAATAGACCATCCGTGAAACATCAACAGAAATGTGTGTGTAGCAGGATTCAAAATAACTTATTTGTCTGGGTATGCATATATATGTACCGTTTGTCATGCATTGAAATAGATGAGAAATTGCTTCCTTTTTTTTTTTTTGCTAGAATCCTATAAAATGTACACAAAAATAATGAAGGACTATAGCTAGGTACTGACTGAAAGGACATGTTTTACAAGTAGAATAAGTTATGCTGTAAAACATGGTTTTCTTTTTGCAGTTAGAACTTTTGAGAAGGCTAGTATAATGTAGCTTGTTTTTACATGCTATATTTAGACATTTAGAAGACAATATCAGAGGAAGAGAACCATAAAAGCAAACATAATGAGTTTGGCATTTGCAAAGCAAATGTTCATAAAATCAGTGATTCTCCATATGTGCCACAAAAATTTAACTTGAAGAACTTGAAATTAACCGTCTCTAAAAAGAGTGGAATGAACTTGCTAGAGTTACCTGAATTAACACATGAAAATCACTGATAATTTTTGGTGCATTATTCTGCTAGATTTAATTTTGTATAGAGACAGACATATAATTCAGCCAGGCATGAATCTTATTTAGGGTTTTACAGCTTACTATTCTTGAAAAAACAGTGCCCATGGTCTGTTAATTAATCAGATTATAAATAATTTGGTTCTAAAATTCTTACCAAAAAGTTGCATGCTTTTATTTTGATATGTTCTGCATATTAAAAATTCTTGGGATAAATTTCAAAAATATCTTTTACATAATGTAACTTTGCCTGTATTTTCAAATTTTTCACATTAATTGCTTGAGGAAATTTGAATGCTTTCACCACATAATATTCTGATTAGACTGATGCCAAGTGTGCATTGAAAATGTAACTATTGAGGTCTAAAGCCATGCTTGATATTGCAGATTTAAATATATGTGAATCTGTCAACTACAATAGTAGTATCATAGCATGTGTAGACAACTTACTATATTAATACCCACCAGGCACTTGAGAATTCCCAATTCAAGCTTAAAACTTAATAAAATATTTCCAGTGAAAACTTACATTTTTGTGAAATTAGATTTTCATAGGAAATTATGTTATGATTTCCAATATTTAAACCCTGAAGCTTGGTTTTATACTTTATAATGATGATGTATTTAAAATAAAATATAAAAGCTAAAAATGTCAAATATTGGTTATATCTGTTATACACATTTATCCTTATGTATAGTTATGTATATGCATCTTTATAATGGGATGTCTATACAGGTGATATACATTTGAAGGGGATTTAGACATTGTATCTTAATGTAAGAAAAAATTACATTTTAAAATCTCATAATTTCACCCAAAAATGGAAAAGTGCATTTGACCCAGGCTGTAGTATAGTATTTTTCTATGCATGGAAAATATCTGCCTGAAAAGATAGACAAGAAGATATGCTCACAACAGGAGTGACTGTTGGACATGCAGGGAAAAGTTGAGAAAAACTGAGCTTCAGCGCCTAACCTAGGTTTACAAGCCAACCAGTTTTTCACAATAATTTTACTCAGTGGGCAAAGTGTGGATGAAGTCATCACTTCTGTGTTGGATGTGATGAGGTCAACCAGATGCTATCTGATGCTCTCCACAAGATATCACTTTAATCTTTCATTTTTAATTTTAATCAATTTTAGTGTACTTTATAGTGCTAATTAGTAATGGCTGAAATATAAATGTTCTAAAAAATAGTCTTAGCGGGAATAAGCAAAGAAAAAAAGAGCTCTGAGACAGAGCTGGAAATAGACATGAAATTCATGCTAGAAAACTATAGCAATAGGACAGAAAACAGAACTAAACAGAAATATTTTTGGTCATTTTATTTCCCTTCTTTTCTTTCTCTTTTTAATTTTTTTTTTTAATTAAAACAATTACTTAAGGAAAATAAGATTATACCAAGTGATAATTTGTTGCATGTTTTGCGTTTGAAACTTTTAAGACAAAAACGCAATTGATTTTCTTTTGGACAATTTGGGTTTTGCATTATAGGGAAGAAGGATGACTCACAGCAGGAGGGGGAGAGGCAAGAGGAAACAACAAACCCCATAAAAGTAACTTCTTTTAAAATGGAACTTGATCAATGGATTATGTAATATGTTTATCTTCTCTAGCACTAGCAAGGGAATGATCTCCATGACCAAGAAAGTCCCTTTATGACCTAATGTACTCCAGTATCTATCATTTTAAGTTTCTTCAGGGATCACTGCATTTTCAAGATGATGGTTGTAATTGAACCCTTAACTGGTAAATACATTCAGTTAGAACAGGAGATAGCAATTCCGTACAGAGTCCAAGTTGTTCCCAGAGCACAGAAGTTGGAAATTTGCATCTCAAAGGATTGAATCTGTTGCTTAGTTATGGTGATAATATAATTGTATTTTTTTTCCTTCTTTTTGCACATTTGCTATCCAAAGCTTGGTTAGATTTTGTTAACTGCAACATGCAGGAGATTTTTTCAATCAGGGGTCCAGATTTTAATAAGATTTCTCTCTCTGGATTTAGAAATAAACCAAGATCATGCTCTGAATAGGGACACACTTTCAGCTTTTCAAGTTGCTTCATGAATGAGAACTCGCCTTAGATTGGGATTAATACTGCTTGAGAAGCCTGAAAAGCAGCAGTATGAAGCACTTGTCTTATTTGGAGCTAAGTGAACAGTCTTTCTGACATCACATCCTAGACAGTCTGTCTCATTGCTGTCTGGAATGGAGCATGAAAACCTTCCTGTCATACTTGCGTTGTTGTGTAGAAACTGCACCTCACATATCTGACATAAAGGCAGGTAGTTAAAATTGTTATGTTGGGAATTTGTGGAAGGAAGCATAATGGAAACATGCTCTGGCAGAATACTTTTTCTCTAAGAGTGAAATGGAAATAAAAATAGAAATCTTTTACTAAGACAAAAAAGTTGTCCTGAGAGAAATAGAGAATCCCATTAAAGTGTTTTCTTTCTGTTAGCTGAAGTTGCAACCATAGTTTAAATCATCACCAATGCACTTTCCATTATAGATCACTGCTACTTTACTGCAAATCATTGCCACATTTTATAGGAATGAAATTCCATAAAGGACTATACACTAATAAAGTTTTTGGTTTCATGTCAAAGTTGAATAATGTTTATGACTTGCGGCATATTTGCCCTTGATGTTATATTGCAGATAAATATTTTTCTTTATTTTATTAATGCAGCATAACTTTATAATTTTTCTTTAGAGTTAGTACAGTCATTAGGCAATGACACTAATACTGTTAAAATGTTATAGATATACAAATAATAAAAGTGAAGAAGAATTATTTGGATTATCTTCTCTGTTTCTAGACTTACATGATTTCAGATTTGATTGAAAATTCATTTATGTATTAAACTGGCAGCAGTAGGGACGAGATGAAAAGGAACCACATGGGATCCTGATGAAAATCTTCTTCTAGAAAGCAGACTTCTTATTTTTAGTAGGAGGTAAACACTGAAAAGGAGCTTTACAACCAGACAACCAGTTTCAGGAGACATGTAGAATCAAGTTTTCTGTTGTTATTGTGATGTATTCATCCACTCTCTACTTAGAAAGGAAGACACATATACAAGTTATTGTTTTCAAACTTTTTGTAAAACTCTGTATGAATAAAAAAAGATTTGGATGAGGTAAAATTAATTCTTGGGCTGAAAACAAAGACTCCTCTACACTTCAACTGTAATTATATCACCAAACCACAAAAATATAAACAGGAACAATTTCACCTACTGAAATGAGTATAATTTTAGTCTGGAAACCAAGATACTGCAAGTGTCATCTCATAGTTTGCAAAATAATTTTCACCTCTTCGTTGGATAGAATTTAAACTGCTTTTAAGAAGAGCAGGATAAATATGTAGTCTTTTTATTACAGAAAGCTTGTTTCTCTTCAAGTCTCTAACAGCCTTTTTACTGAAATGTTGTAGTGCATATTACATTGCATAGGAGGAGTTTTGACAGTAAATTATCAAAGTGAATGCAGGTTTAGGTCCAAGGGAAATGAAGAAGTCAATGGTTTTTTGAATATCATCCATATTTGAAATAGGAAGGATCATTTTAGAAATATGAGAAGAAAAATACTATTTGAAATAAATATAGAAAAAGCAAATTCCAAAATACAACTAACCTTATTAAATTACCTACCAAAGTATCTACTTCATACATAACAGTAATTTGTGCTCTTATGACTGCAGAATCTTCTGAGGTTGTCTTATTATACCTGAAAAGAGTGTTTATGTTTGTATTTGCAGTACCAAGACGAGGTTTACAGTAATATTTTTGAGAACCATAGTGCATCATCTAGTCAGTTAACTTCCAATTTATTCATTGCCTTCACCTATTCTCTTACTGTTAGATATGCCAGTAAAATTCAGTAAGGCAGTCTTTACCTGAATTGACAGGTTAAATAAATTTCATCTACCAGTTGTCACCTATCTCTAACCTTCATTTTTTCTCTGCAAGTCATCCAATACATAATTTTGAATTTCAATATTTTCTTAAAGTTTTTGTCATTGTTTTTTACTTTACCAGAGAAAATATATTCATGTTAAACCCTCAAAATATAATATATACCGTTATAATAACTATAGAAAATGATCTTTGACGTAAAAAAAATTATTGGTTTTAAGGGGTCTTTTTATAGTTTTACTTTTGAATGTTTTCTTGCCTTAAGGTGGGACTTCATCCCAAAGCCTTTGAAAATGTTAGTAATGTTCAAAATATAAAATTCATAAATTGTTCTAGAAGATGTTTTGTTTAATGTATTATGAGTACTCCTTGCAGATTAAGAAAAACATATATTTTGTTATACATGACATACATACTTTTCCCCCTCTAAAATACACACGTCTATGAAATTCAGAGAAGTAAGAAGACCAGTTTATGGGCATAAAGTACAGGATTGAGAAGATCAATGGTCTGATAGTTCAAAGGAAAGAACAAAAATATTAACTGTAATAAATTAAATTAATTCAAATGTGTATTGAAAGAGGTCTCAAGGCATGGTGTGTACAATGCTAGTGCCAAAAGGCACACAAAAAATCAGTAATAGCTGCCTCCTTCACAGCTGCCAATAGTCCAGGTGAGAGGAGAAGTGGGGCTGGTGCACTCCTAGCTCAGCACTGGCTCAGACCCTCTGCAAAGCACCCACTCCCAGCTCCTGCACAGGGTATCAGTGTCTGCAGGGTACCTGCATCTGAACAAGCCACCAAGCTCTAATATTTGGGCTGTAAATTCCTGTATGAATCAGCATCCCGCTCACTGTCCCTGCAGGATATGGAACAAGAAGTAGACAGAAGTCACGATGGGAGGTGTCAAGCAGTCACAGTCACCTTGCTTAAAGTTGATCATGGGTCCTGCTGAAGATCAGGAACTGGACTTACAAATAGCTATTTCCAAACATTCAGGTCTGCCTGAAACAGAATAATTTGAAATATCAGTGTTTCTCACCTGAGAAAGACACTGCATTTTTTCGTTCATGGTAGAACCACATACACTGCTATTGCTAGAAGCCAAAGCCATTGTCCAGTGAGAGGGTTCTAGAAATGAACCATAAAAAGGCCGTAAGTATTTTATTAATTCCAGGTGTATGTGACAAGACTTTTAAGAGGACAGTAGCTTCACGTGGAGAAGAAAGGATATAAACATTAAAAGAGAGAGATAACATTAAAAAGGGACTTAGAAAGAGAGGTGGAGCAATGGGTGTGAAGAAAAGAGAAAGTTTAGGTTAGAGAATGGTAGAGTCATGCACAGTCATAGCCTCAGCAGGGGAAGAGAATAGAGAAAAAGAAGTGTTGCCAAATCACTAAAGAAAAGTTGCAATAACTATGCCTTTTAAATTGATTTTCTGTAGAGTGACAATCTCTGCTGTCACATAGCACCTACAGAGAGATTTTGCCTACCTCCCTGCTGATGAGAACGATTTATCTACAAAGATATATAAATCGTATCTACAAAGATATACATTTGCTTTGCTCTTCATGCCTTTAATTTCTCCTTTTATCTACCTTTCATATTTTATGAAACCCAAAGGCTTTTATGGCATCATCAGTCTGCTTCCATGGGGAAGACAAATACCAAGGATTGAGAGAGGATAAGGGCTTTAGTAGTACCCACAGTACAGATAATTCTTTCTGAAGACAGAGATTCCTCATCCCTGGAACATTTATTAGTAATTGGAATGCATGTTTGTTAATTATCTTTTACCTAAATTTACTCAAAAGAAAAGACAAACCATTGCAGATCACTCCAGTTTTGAATTAAGATAATATGTATTACTGCATTTTAAAATTAAATTATTTAAAAACAAAACAGGTAGACATATATAAGAAAAGAGAAAGGGAAAGGGAAAGGGAAAAGAAGAGAAGAGAAGAGAACAGAAGAGAAAATAGAAGAAAAGAAAAAAAAGAAAAAGAGAAAAGAAAAGAAAAGAAAAGAAAAGAAAAGAAAAGAAAAGAAAAGAAAAGAAAAGAAAAGAAAAGAAAAGAAAAGAAAAGAAAAGAAAAGAAAAGAAAAGAAAAGAAGAAAAGAGAAAAAAAGGAGAAAAGTAGGAGAGAAGAGGGAAGTGAAAGGAAAAAGAGAGAAAAAAAAAAGAAGGAAAAGAGAAAGAAAAGGGAATTGAGCAGCAATTTTTCAAAAAAGATTATCCTCTTTAAGACTTATGTCATTGCAGGCTGAATTGATTAAAGCTGTGACTAAAAATTGTGAAATATGGAAAATGTCCTATGTCTCAATTCTCTGGTTTTGAAAGAGTTGTTGGCTTTCACAAGATAGGTAAAAATGGAGAGATTGAACAGGATGCATCACAGGTGATGAATGATGTGGAATATTTGGAAAATTACAGCAATATATGGGGGAATTACTGGAATCTGCAAGATATCAAGGAATTCTGCATTCTATGGTATTTCCTGTGGAGGGTGATCTCACATCACTTTAAAAATCCCATTAATTTCTGCTACTCATTGCCATGTATGAAACCATATAAATAAAGCAATATAAGAATGTTATGTTCCAAATACCACCTACTGTTCTGTGATGAAAATAACAATAACAGCGTATTGCATTTCTTATACCTAAGCATATCATACCTATCCTGAAAGTATGCAATTTTATAGCATGTGCTGCACCATTTTGCCATTATGCATTAATCTCTTTTAGATCCAAGGCATGTAGTACATAAAGTAATACAAAAAATGAAGTCGCGACTGGAAATGATGGAAGACAAATGCTGCTGCTGGCTTCTATTGCGAGTGGTGCATTATATCTTTAGGCAGCAATAAAGGTAATGATTTCAGAAGTCTAAAATGAGACAGCTAGAGTTATGTTCACAAAAAAATCTTCTCATCTTCACATTCTGAGAAAAAAACATCATTATCAAAGGTGCAGTGTTACAACTTTATGAAAAACTACCATGCGTAGAAAAGACATGAAAGTAATGTCACTTGTTTACTATTTCATAGCAGTTACCAAAGTGCTCTAAAAATCTATTTTGAAGAAAAAGAATCTAGCATTTGTTGTAAAATCTTATTGTAGAAATAAAGATTTTCTTTTGAGACTTGTTGACTTTGATTTTTTAGAAAACAATGAAATTAAATGATCAAATGTTAAAATACGTCAACATTTCAAAAAAGAACATTTAAGATTCAATTTCAAATATGAATTTTTATCTAGAAATTTATTATGAAATGAAAATTGTGACATTAAAAATTACTTTTTTACATAAATTTAAAAATGTGAGCATTTAAGAAGAAAACATTTTATTGAGATTCTATTTCTTGAACAGTTTCCTCCTATACATTGGCAGAATTCTATTCTACAAATCAAGAGAACTTATTTACCCTTACATGTATGCTTTATCTGGCCAATTCTTTCACATGGAGTGATCCATAGGTGAACTAATTATATAACTACAAGTTTTAGGTTTGTAAATGCCATTTTTGTAAAGTACTTTCACAGCTTGGCATTTCAACCTCTCTGATAAGGGTCTCAAAAGGTATGTACACACCTCCCTCTTTACTTTCTTTGAGTCCCAAAGTCTCCAAAGCTGGTTTTCAGCTGCTACTCAAATCTATGATTACATAAATCTTGGTGTTTAATCTTCTGTGAGTCAATATTTGAAGAAACACTTCTGTGCTGAAACTGCTCTACAGAAAGGTACCTCAGAGTCATAGGTTAAGCCAAGGCTTAAGAGTGTTCGAAATGATTTCTTGAATTACCTGGTAAAATAATTTTGTGATACTGTGATCTGACCACCATCTTAAGTTAGGAGCATTGTTTGACATGGATTAGCAGTGCTACTTGGTCAAGGTAAAAAGAGGAATTCCAGCTACACATGGAAGAACAACTGGGCATCCACAACATGTGTCTCTCAGGACACAGGTAAGTTAAAGGTAAACACGAAAGAGGTGTGTAGCAAGAGGACAAAGAACAGTCAGATGGTTTCAGGGGTGGCTGTTTGGCTAGCATAGCCATGGATCCAGTGCCCATGGATCTGCCATTAAATAGGCAGATCAGGACAGCTCCAAAAGCATTCATTACATGAGATAGATTTCTCAAAATCAACTCAGGTTTAGGTACTAAAGTCAAAATTGCCTCAGTAGAAAAGACTAATAGCTATGGAAGGGTATTGATTTAGCAGACAACTAGCTGCTGAAGATACTACTACCAAAGATCCATTTATCCCTGCTTCTCCTTTGCACTGCCACCTGAAAAGCTCTGTCAATAGTGGTTCTTCTCACTTTAATTTTGGCTTTAACCGAGAGAATCAATTTAAGCAAGATTAGTTTAAACTGAAGTTATGGATGATTTTTTGTATTTTATCTAAGGCAGAGGTAGTGATCATTTAATCGACAGGATGAGAACTTGTTCTAGAAGGGTACCAAGAACCTTCTTACAAAGGTAATATTTCAGATCTATTTCCCATCTTATATTTTGGCAGGAACACTGCAGACAGAGGCCAGCATTAGCCTAGTTATACTGTTTCTGCTGTATGGATTACATCAGTTTTTTCTGCACATCACTGCAGAGCAGTCCAGACTTTGGAAAGCTAATAGAATCTTGAATAGCACAGAAATTTCTCAACTGATTGTCATATATTTCATAATAAACATAGTGCAGAATTTATTTCTAATTTTCATCTTTGATAGAATAGCTTTTATATTGCAACAGATATGTATCTGATGATTCAGTTTCTATTTTGCATTTCTAATACATAGTTATATAGATATAATTATGTATTAGAAGAATAATTTAAGCACATCTAAATACGCAACAATTATTTTTTATATATTCATTTAAATATATATATTTTTTTAATAGTTTGCAGTAAAATAAGAAAAAATCCCTCATGAATTTGTCTTCAGCCTGAGACCATCCTAAGCCTACTGCAGTTATGACTAGGCTTATCAACTCCCTACATAATTTTTCCTTTTCTATTGTCTCCTCTGAACCTTAAATATACACTTAAATATACATTTGTTTCAAGATGAATCAGAAACTTGCACATTGCTCATCATCTACAGTAACCAAAGATGCTTTATAGTGCAGCTGCAAATGTTACAGACGTGCAGGTGCGTACACATACACACTATGAGAAGGGAGAGCTTGTGCTGCGTGTGAAAAAATGGGCACAGCAGCACAGTAAAACAGCCTCACTTTTGTAGTTTGCATTCCTTCAGTGGTTTGTTGGCATAGTTTATGACAGTGATTTATATTCATTTCAAGCCTGGGGGAAGAACAAAACTTGAAAGATGGTTTGCTGGTAAGTTTTCGTTCCTTAAAAAAAGTAAGTAAAATGGAACATATTACGATTTTCCCCCTAGTGGTCTGATAATTACATTTAATCATTCATTTTACATTGAAAATACATCACACACATTTGAAAATAACTTATGATGAGCAAAAAGATAAAATAATTTTTTTTCTCCTTTGAATTTAGTTAGGTGTAAAAATAACAAATATTATGGAACAAGACATTTATTATTTTAGGAGAAATTTATTACAATACTAATGAAGTTAAAATCAGGAGTTAAGGTAAAAACAAGGCATGCATGTAAACTTACAAGCCACAGAAAACATAACATAACTGGCGACGAAATAGAAAAGAAGATATGAAGACTAAAAGGTTTCCATAGCAATGCACTACTATTAATTTCTCTTGAAGCAGAAAAATTCTCTAGAATGAGAACACTCTAGCAAAAATGGATGTAAATATATTACAAAGGTTTCATTCTCTAAATTTGTTTTATGATTTCACTTTATAAGACTTCAGATCTATTAGTGAAATGTGAAACAAGGCTCTACAGTGTAGTGGCTTGGTTCATACAGAAAATAAAACAGCATCAGTACTGAAATAGAGCACATTCATAACGATGAAGAAAGAGTGAAACAACCAGAAGGACACAAATTTTGTTAATGAAATGAAGAAACCATTATTTTGCTTTATTACATTTTTCTTTGACTAACTGCAAGAAGAATGGAGATAAAATTCAGATCGACCTCTACACATTCCATATTTCATAGTTAGCTGAAGGTATATACAAGCACCAAGGTTACTGTTTTAAATAACATTAGTGTTTAACTGGTATGTTCCAAAGTGTTATGAAGGTGCAGAGTAGCCAGATCACAGTTACATCTTCCTCATTTGTCCTACTTTTCACCCTTCCCCTTGTCTTTCACATCCAATGTGGTAGGAATGATATGGAAACATTGTCTTTGTAACAATCTCAACTATGAAATATAATAATTAATCGCCCTTCCATAGCTCAAAAGATCCTGAAATAAAATCTTTTTATATCAAAATGTAGATCATGATTATTATTTATTATTGTAAATAACAACACATATCATTTTGGTCAAATAGAAAAATATTTGACTTCTGTATCCTGATTCTGATAGGAATTTCTCCCCTCTGAAATGTTTCTTTTTAGCATTGTTTTTAAAAATATGTTAGGGTGACTCACTGGCCCAGGACTGCCACCCAGAACCATTTTAAAGAAGCAAGCCACCTTAAAAGAAGAAATTCAGAACCAAATTCTATTCCTATGTACCTCACTTTCATGTTTGCTCCTCTGAGAGGATAATTACTTTCTGCAAGATACTCAGTCTAAAATTCCTTCATATTTTGCATCCATTTCATTCTTTAGCCCGTGAGTGTTTCATGTTCATTTAATGAATTTGTCAGGTGTGGCAATTTGAGAGAACTGGTCGCACTAAAATTAGTGTGAGATAACACTTTAATATTCATACAAGACTGATCCAAAGTTTCCTATCAGCTAAAACATAAATATTGATCCATGGTTAGTACTGAGTTTGTATTGTATCAAAGTAATAGGTCAAGTACTATTCTTGCCTGTCTCTTGTCTCAGCTTAGTCTAATTCTGAGCATTTTCACACCTCTTTTAGAATAAATATCTTTGCTTTTGTGTATGGCATGGTCATTGTCTGGAAATATTTGACTTGATTGTGGTACCTTAATAAAAATGTTTATCTTATGTCCTGGGTCCCTAGAGACTAATACATATTTAGTGATGTCTCACAAGGAAAAGAAAGAAAAGAAAGAAAAGAAAGAAAAGAAAAAATGTTGGGTTGATACTGTCTCTCTTAGGATCTCTAATAGCTAACAAGTCATACAAAGAAAACCATCTCTGGAGGTCATGGTTTGAAAAAATGTTTTGCAATATTTTATTTGGCTGTGACATACATTTTCGAGAGTCAAGGAATATTCTGCAAATTGGTAAATTATCAAGAACAGCTGTCACTTTCTTTATATAAATGCACATGACTATTTGTGAAGCAATTCACTAATGGAGTAATACATTTCTCAGTGTAAATATGATTTAGTAAACAAATGAGGAAAATTGCTTCCTTTGATAATGACATCAAAATTGGCATTTTTGCAAATTAAAACTGGTAAAGAAAAGAGATCTGCTCAAAGCTGTTACCTTTTTAAGCCTACTCACAGCTCAAAAGCACTGATTCTTTCTAATAGGACATAAAAATTTCCGAATGAAATGGATTCATGTCTATGTAGAAAGAAGGACATAACAGACAAAATAATATATATAGTCCTTTGAGTGTGATGTCAGTCTCATAGAGCAGTTCACTCCAGAGGTATACAATGATTTCACAGGCTATCAATCTACATATACATAGATGTTGCAGAGTGGAAATATGTTCTTAGAATTTTAAAGAAAACTTCAATAAATTCTATAATTCTATCGAAATGAATGTGTTTGGATAGACAAAAGATCAAAGTACATTTGTGTCAGAGATTATTGAAAATATATCTAATGTAAGAATGGACATACATTTTAACCAAGGGGTTCTAATTTGACCATTTGACTCACTTTGTCTGTTCAATATTTTATTTGTTAGTATCTTTTGCTTCCCTGTCTTGTTTTTAAGATTCAATGAAATTGGGGTGAGAACTGAAGTTAGTGCTCCACAAAATGCAGAGAATAGCTTTTGTGTCTGGTTGCACCTTTTGTTTGCTGGTAATGTGAATATCTGGGACAATGAAATCTTCTGAGTCCTCAATTCTGGTAATATTAATTGGCTACTATTCCTGATGTTCTGACCCCTCTGATTTCCTGTATCTGTGGACTCCAAGAATGGTTTTCCTGTTGTTTTGTTATTGTTAACAGCTCACTCTCACGATGTGGGAAACACTTCAGCCACAGGGATGATGTCTCTTAGCTGTGTGTTGTGAAAGATTGTATTTTGGTCTTCTGAAAGGTCAAAACATTCTACTGAAGCTTGATGACAATTTGATAATAGCTTGGTAATTGGGCTATCCTTCACTCCCATGAAAATATTTACCTTCTGTGTCTGGACCCTGCTCTGAAAATTCTCTTCCAGCTATGATCCATGTTTTCTTTTTCTGTGCTCATCATATTTCAAAGTATCTATTCTGGTAAAATTTACAGTATATTTTCTGTCTGTGTCAGCCAAACTTTTTAACATAATGGTCAAATTTCAGAAATGTCTTTGCAACTTGGTGTACTAAGATGAGAGAGATAAGAAAAGAATTTTAGGTGAAAATATTGCTCTGTTATTCATTCTAAATTTGATCTGGACCTAAAACACTATAATCATTTGGAGAATTTGGCCTCATAAAAGCAATGTGTTTTGTGAAATTCCAATTTTGTTACCATTTTATGATCTCTAATTTTTAGTATATTCAAACAATAACAAAAATATATCAAAGAGTAAGATTCTTGACCAGGCTATTATGAGCTCTTCTTCTTGGTAATTACCACAGGCAGCCTTTTATGGGGCATAAAAATATAAAAAATAACATAAATAGATATAAAATACTTAATGGGAAATCATCCTGAAATATTTTCTAGAAAACATAGATGATTAATTTCCTAGAAAAAAGTGCATACTTCTCTTAATTCACTATAAAATGCATTTAGAGTCATATAATCATTAAGGCTGGAAGAGATCTCTAAGATCACCTAGCCCAACCTTTGACCAAAACCCACCATGTCAACGTAAATCACAGCACTAAGTGCCATATCCATCCGTTTCCTGAACTCTTCCAGGGATGGCAACTCCACCACTTCCCTGGGCAGCCTGTTCCAATGCTTACTGCTCCTTCGGTGAAGAAATTTTTCCCGATGTCCAGCCTGAACTTCCCCTGGCACAGCTTGAGGCCATTTCTTCTTGTCCTATCACTACTCCCTGGGAGAAGACACCAACCTGCATCTCGCTACAGCCTCCTTTCAGGCCGTTGTAGAGAAGGATAAGGCCTTCCCTGAGCATCCTTTTCTCCAGCCTAAACAACGCCAGCTCCCTCAGCTGCTTCTCATAAGACTTTTTCTTCAGATCCTTCACCAACTCTGTTGCTCAGAACTGGACAGAGGGTTCAAGGTGTGACCTGACCAGTGCTGAGTACAGAGTCACTGCCCTGGTCCTGCTGGCCACACTACTGCTGATCCAGGCCAGGATGCCATTGGCCTTCCTGGGCATCTGGGCACACACTGGCTCATGTCCAGCTGTCTGCTGACCAGCATCCCCAGGTCCTTTTCCACCAGGCAGCTTTCCAGCCACTTTTCCCTGTAGTGCAACCTGGGGTCGTTGTGACCCAAGTGCAGTACCTGGCACATGGCCCTGTTGAATTTCATAGAATTGGCCTCAACCCACCAATTCAGCCTGTCCAGATCCCTCTGCAGAGCCTTCCTGCCCTCCTGCAGCAGACCAACACTCCTACCCAATTTAGTGTTGTCTGTGAACTTGCTGAGAGTTCACTGGATTCTGTTATGCAGATCATTGATCAAGATATTAAACATCACTGGCTCCACAAACCTTGACATGTCACCATGATATGTATTTTAAATGAGAAAATTTAGATGTAACATAAGCATTATTAAGTGCACAGCAGATGACACTTCATAAATAATCATTACATTAAGCTTATATTTTTTTCTCAGCTCTAGAGAGCCAGATTTCAGATGTTCAACATGAACCAAAATGAATTGCAATTGTCACATCCTCTAAAAAGAAGGACATGATTGAGAGCTTTTTGATGGGTCACTAGTTTTTACTTTTGTAAATAATCTGCCTTTGATATTTTCTGTCATTTTCTCTGCTTTCCTTACTGTATAACTCAACAGACTCCAGTCTCAAGACTTTTTCCCTTTCAGAGGCATTACTTCTATTTCTTTGTGAAAAAAAATTGTTCAGGACTGCCTTCAAATCAGGATTCTTCAATACATTCAATTTACAGGGTAAAGATATTTGTAAGCGATTTTGAAGGTATATGCCTACTGGGAACCCTGTGGAAATTTTGTATTTTGGAGACCTATACATCTAAACTTAATAAACATGTTACTGAATAAGTAAGGATAAATAAATACATTATTATGAAATTTAGAATGGTTAAAAATCCTTTGAATTTCACTTACATGCAAATTTACTGTGACACACATTTTAAAAGAGACTTTAGATCTAACACATATATTATGAACTGTGTAGCAGATGACACACCATAAATCAACAACTGTCATTTCACAGCAGAAGTTTTATACACTCAAGAATGACATGTACATTATCCTTGTACTTATTCCCTTTTTCTGCAATATATTTGTATAAGATTATAATATGCAAAAATTTTCAGACTCCTTGCTAAAAAATTCTGTATTCTTAAGTTTATATTCATTATTTAGTACCATGGTCTCCACACATACAAAAAGAAAACATTAAATTAACATCCAAAGATAAATTTCTGCAGTCCATAGGAATACTTTTATTCAACAACTAGAGTCAATATTCATGTTGGTAGAGTCCAGAATAACGTTCTTTAAAAGCCATATAAAAAGGATTACATCACTGGAATGCAGAAAATTGGGCATTAAATCTAAAATGTCATGCCTCGGTGAGACTGTTGTGCTTAGGTTTTCAGTTGACCTAAGAAGATCAAAATATGGAGGAATGAGTTTCCATTCACTCAAATTAGAAAAGGCAAATAGTACAAACCTTTGGAACACTGACACAAAAGGAAAACAAAAACCCTAAAACCAAACCACTAGCACTCTTAGACTGTATTTCTCCTTTTCCTCCTGTGTTCATGTTGCACAACCAGTGTAACTGAGAAGAAAGTACTGAGTATACTTGGTAGAGGCACTTGAAGATGTGACTCTTCCATGGTATGTTCACTCTGATCCTTCATGGAAATTTCTGCCTCTTCAGCTAAAGGGACAAGACAGGGAATGGGTCAGGTTTTCAGCAGCCATATTTTGCTGACTAGTATCTCAGAACAAACGCTGATGAGAGCAGTTGCTATGATCCAGCCAACCAAAATCTGTATCTCTCTGTGTAGGGACTCTGGAACACAGGACAAGCTGTCCTGGCAATATGTAGATAACTTTTCAGAAGAGGAACAGGACAACTGCATTAATATTACTCCTACTAACTGTTCTAGAAGTAGCAGTGGCCATAATCCCAATTTACATATTTTTTCTCTTATTAAACTTACAAGAAAATATTCTTCTATTTTATATATTTTATATTTTATATTTTATCATATATTCTTATATATTTA
>WEKY01044994.1:834-12967 GCA_013390045.1 Picathartes gymnocephalus | reverse complement strand
CTATAAGAAAATATTTTAAAATATCTAATGGCCCACCAAGCACATTCCTAACACATAGTAGATCCTCTATCTAGGCAGTATTATCTGACATCTTTGAGATGTGTTTGGGAATAACTTTTATGGTAATAATTGAAGCAATTGGTACCTTTTACTAATGTAAAAGTAATGTATTGATTATTAAATACAGATATATTTTGTCTTTCTAATGAATTGGTATTGATCCTCAGAGTTCATGCAGTCTTCCCTCTCTCTGACTGCTTTCTTAGTGATTCTGAGGCTAGTGTGAGACTCTAGGAAACACTTCTATCATACCAGTGCACTCAAACATTAACAGTTTCTGTGGAAACCTCTACAGGTCTATGAAGTTTTTGCCCTCCTATTCTCCTTGCCCTTTCTGTAGACATGAGACCTGTACAAGAAACTGAACACTATAAAGTGGTCTAATACAATTATTTTAAAAATGACACAGGTAGGTACTAGAGTGCTTTGATGTTTGCAAACTATCCTGAAGTGTCTCTTGACAAAATCCAAAGGTTAAGGCAGATAGAAAAGAAAAAATATATTTGCATAATTTAAATGTAAACATCTCATTTACTGTTTCAGAAAGTGACAAAAAAAATCTACTACTTTGATATGCACATTTTGCCTTTGATATGAACAACTCTCATATTAAATTCCTGAAGCAGAAAGCAGTATTACAGCAATTTAGAATATGTTCCTTTCATTCTGTCAAACCAGATTAAAAGGGAGTAGTATGAGAGGTGCCTACATTTACAATTGATCAGATAATGGTTCTGGTGTTAGAGAGTATAATTTCTCTATAATGGAAAAATTTTGCTTACATTTTCTTTTTTCCTTGAGAAGACTAAGAAGGTAGGTTTTTTCTCTTCTCCATCTTCCAAGTTTTCTACTCACATCTCAAATCTTGGAGATATGCGCAAATATTTTCACAAAGTTTGGGACAGTAAAGATGGGAGAAAAAAGGTTAGGACAAGAATGCCTTTATCTACTTCAGGCCTCTCTGAAAAGATTCCACTCGTTACCTTCTTAGCACTCTGTTTTTTACACAGTGCAGTAACAGTACAAAAGTGTCTTTGAAATTTTCCACAAAACTTCTCCAATATTTGTAAGGTTGGTGGAAGATTGATTTTAGGCATCTGCCAATCTGTAAAGGCCTCCACATTTAAGGGATTGGGATAGAATTCTTCCTTTATCTTCCAAGTTATTTTTAACTACTTTCGATGGTTTGAATATTGTGATGTCTGTAGGTAGGTTTCCCCAAATAATTCCATACTTGCTTTTTTTTGTTTCCAATTTCAGAAGGAGGGGATGCCAGAAATGTGAGTTTGTCATGTCTATGTAATACAGCCAGCATTTAGCTGACTTGCTTCAATATACTGTTGAAGGACTAGTCGTCCTTTTGTCATGATCTCGTCTCTCATCAGTGATGAAAACAGGTTTTGTTTTTTGTCTGTGGAAAAAGGGCTTTCCATTTAAATCCATTGTCATGGCATTCTTTTCTTTATGTAATCTGGTGGGCCATACAAAAAAGAAATGCATGGATGAAAGTGACATGTTGGCTTTCCAGAGATTTCCATGCAACCTCCTTTTGCTATTTCCTCGCAGTATTCACACACAGAGTTTTGCACCTGCTCTGACAGTTACAAAGATTTAGTTACAAAATCCTACTCTGACATTTTCTGCTTAGGTATGCACTTCACAGATGACTACAAAACCACCACATTTGACTCTAACACTCTTTGAGGATGATGCCAAAAATCACAAAATCAATTAGAAACTGATTCTTCAAACTTTACTTGTTTATCTTGTGTTCGGTTTGAATTCTCTTCTCCCTGCTGCATCTGAAGCTAACGACAGCCTCCCTGCTGTGATAAGATTTCAACCTACTCACATGCGCTCTTGTTGGTGTGGCCTTGTTATAAAAGGGCTTTTTAACTTTATTAGTAATATTATTAACCCTTTTCACCACATCAATAGACTTTTCTCAACAATTCTGAAACTGTTGATATTTAACAAGAACTAAGAAGTTGGACTTCAAGCCCCATGTGTTTACCTAAGTTTTTATAATAAATTTCTTGTCAAGATACAGCTCCATAAACCCATAAAGTAAGGTAAATTAGTATTGACCCACTGAGTATATATAATGCTTGCTTCAACCTCCTGTTCAGTCCCATTCTCTCCAAAATCTCTAATGCCATCCAAATTTTTTTTTACATTTAGATAGGTGATTAAATCAGATTGTATACCAGTTTATCTAGGGAGCGCAAGCACTGTGAAATAACTTAATCATTTTCTGCTTCAAAAGTGTTCATGGGATTCTCTTAGTTTAACTATATTTTTTACCCCATTTAATTCCATAAATCCTTAAAAACTTCTCTGAAAGTATGTTTCTCCAACTTTGATAATTAGTGAAATATAAATCTTGTTACTGTTTCAACCTCTGCTTTAGGAAAAGGATTGCATTTACAGAGAAATATCAGATGACGACAACATCTTTTGTGGTGATCACAGAATAAACCAACCATATGCAGCAAGACTACAGGGAATGGCTCCTGGAAGGGGATGACAGCAGTGCTAAGAAAATCTCTTGTTTTCCTCCTGATGTGTCTGAGAACACTAACTTCTGATTATAGGCAATAGTTTTTCATTTCTCTACGCCCATCATACCAATATTTGATTGAGCATTTTATAAGCTTTATCTGAGCTATGCATGATATCTCATAACACCCTCTTGATGGATTATAGGTATATTTTCCTAGATGAATGTTGCTGTGCAAGAACAGACTTCTAGGAACTATATCTCTGTATTTTCCCTTAATATTTTGGGCTTAGATTCATAGCTTGGTGAGAAGGCTTTTCTGGGTTCTGAAAAAAACTGCAGGAATTATTTCTATACAGATGTTAAGTTCATGCAGTCCTTGTCTCATGTATTTCATATTATGCTTGGATATGCCTCAGGTGTTCTTTAGTTTTCTTTTTCCTATTTGTAATGTTATTCCTGGAGCATAAGCCTCATTCCCCCCATACGTATTTGTGTTTCTGAAGTCTAAAGACATGCAGTGGGTACTTATTCCACTAAAAAAAGTTTAGATTAACTAATTAAGACAGATTTTTTTTAAAAAAAATCACTGCAAAGTATTGTCTATCACCTGGGAAAATCAATCTGTCGTTATAACGTGCCACACACATGCATTTTTCCCCTTTGACCTCACATCCCAAAGCTATGCATTGGAATATTAATCTTTTCTCAGAGAAAGAGACACAAGAAAGTTTTAGTCAAGGAGATTTAAACACAACCATAATAGATGATCCTTTTTGTAAAGTAGTTCTGTGTTGTTTTGCCATGGTGTGACATAATGCAGCATTTGCCATCTTCACAGAATAAGGGGATTCTTGACTTGAAAGCATAAATTCCTACAGCTGAAGATAAGAGCTCAGTAATCCAGCTGTAATAATTGTGTGAATGCAACAGGTGTAGTGGATCAAATACACAGAGGACAATTAATACTGGGATTGAACTAGAACAGCAAATAAGGGATATCTGTTAAAAAAAAGGAAAAATAAATGTTTAATTTTTCTTTGCCACTGATAGTACTAGCTGTTAGAGATACCACAATCACATTTGATTTTTTTAGTTTATTTTGTGTTTGTATTGCAATGTGTGTCAGAATCTGCAGATTCTCATAGAATGTATGTTTATGTGTTAGAAAAAAGGCTATACATATTAATTGAGCACAATAAATATTTGCAATCATAGAAAAGAATGCTTGTTCTTATAATAGTTATTGTATTAATACCCAAGGATAGTAATGGTGAGATTAAAAGCACAGGTACATAAAACCTCATAATATGTGCCTGTGATGAATTTGCTGGTGGTTCTGGAACGAAAATACTCTGTAGCCATATGAAAATCTGGGCAACTCAAAAGGCCTAGAGGTATTTGCATTATGCCATGACCTATTTCTTTATATGTTCATCAAAATACATGAAAATAAAAGATTCTGAGTTGGTAATAATTTTTTTGTTCTGATAGCCCATGGTTCCAGCAGCCAAATTCAGTATAATATTAGTATTGCTTTTCTTTACCATCTAAAATATTAATACAAGATTGACTAAATATCTCTTGTAAAGTCTATAGAGCCCAGAGGTTATTAAGAAATCCTGTTTGTTTCTTCAGGGGTTTCAATCTCCATTCCATACCTGCAGATAACTTTTGTGCACTCAGCTTTTGAAGGATAGATCTTTTTCAAAGCTGAGGGGGAGGAATGCTAATAAATCACATCTTTATGAAATATTCATTAATTCAGTAGGTTCTTTACAAGGCTGCTGCCAAGGCAGCGCAGGGTGACGAATTACATTTTACACACAGAGGAAATGGTTGACAAAATACATTGTCTATATAGAGGGTTTCCTGAATGGTCACATACAAAGCTAACCAACAAAAGCTGTTTACACTATTAAGCAAGCAAGAAAAAAAGTGCAGCTGTGTATATCCTTGCCAAGTTCCCCTACCTCCTCTTTTGTGAAGCTTTTTTCCTCCCGGCTTAGTTCTACTTTGTAACAAATTTTGTTCTTGTGAGGTGCTGTAAGTAGAATGCCGGTGGAATGAAGTCAGATGGTAAGAAAAAAAACGAGCCAGCCTTGTGGTCTTTGTTACATTTTATAAGAGGATGTGGACTTGCTTTAAGGTCTCTCTTCATATGTCAGCGGTCATCAGAACCACAGTGCATGAAACCAAACTGAATGTTCATTCACTAGAAAGTGAAATGGAATCTCTTTCTTGATTGCCTCTTTCATCTCTTTCAGACTCTGAAAGCAACCCCTGGGTAGCAAGGACACTGGAATCAGTATGACCATGCTCCACCTTGCCCACAGTTGTGCCCGAACACAACATCATGACAGAGAGGATGGTGTTCTTGTGAAAGCACTCAAAGGGCACATCTTTCACTAAGAGGTACATGGCTTTTGACTGGCTCAGTAAAAGAGGAATGACACAGATTCACAAAGACTCAAAGGTAAAGGCTGCAGAAAGTAGCCATTAGAATGTAATGGAACCCTTTCCCTTCAGCAGAGTGTACGAAGTGTTGTAGAACTAGGTTTTGTCCCAGACATGAAAGAAAACAAGATGCAAGGACTGTGACTTAATGAGATTGCATCTTTATTTACTCATCTGGAAACTATGCAGATCATCTTTATGATTTCCACTTTCTGGAGAGCAAATTCCACCATGTTAAAAATCGACACCCTCTGGACTTTTACTAGGGTGTTTGTTCTGCCCTCTGTGTATATGAAGGTAAAGGGGGATGTTGAAAAAAGAAATATCCCCCAACTCACCACAATGTTTTTTTATTTTGTTGATACATTTACTATAGTTGTAGGGTTTTATGGGGGTTTATATCTTTGTCTTATACTTCCAAAAGACATACATAGTTTGAGAACAGGATGTCTGTCCTACCCTGAAAATAAAATAAGCTCCTCTTAATTTTCATATTACCTCCCTTTCATATAATCATAGAATGGTTTGGGTTGAAAAGAATCTTAAAAACCATCTAGTTCCAACTCCCCACCATGCTCAGGGATGCCATTCACTAGAGCAGGTTGCTTGAGATCCAGCCTGGCCTTGAACACTTCCAGGAATGGGGCATCCACATCTTCTCTGGTCAACCTGTTCCAGTGCCTCACCACAATCTAAATAAAGAATTTATTCCTTATAGCTAATCTAAACCTCTCCTCTTTTGTTTTAAAACTCTTCTGCTTTGTCCTATCACTATCAGGCTGCACAAAAAGTTGCTCTCCTCTTTCTCAAAAGCACCCTTTAGGTATTGTAAGGCTGCAATGAGATATCTTCCCGGAGACTTCTCTTCTCCAAGTTAAACAACCCCAACTCTCTCAACCTGTCTTCACAGGAGAAGCGCTCCAGCCCTTGGATCATCGTCATGGCCCTCCTCTGGATTTGCTCCAACAGGTCCATGTCCTTCTAATGTTGAGGATCCCAGACCCGTATGTAGTACTCCAGACGGAGTCTCCTGAGATCAGAGCAGAAGGGCAGAAACACCTCCAACCTGCTGGTCACGCTGCTTTTGGTGCAGCCCAGGATACAAGTGGTGTCTGGGCTGTCAGTGCACAGTGTTGGCTCATGTTCAGCTTTTCATCCACTAGAACCCAAAAGCCCCTCTCCACAGGACTGTTCTCTTTGAGTTCTCTGTCTCTACCATGTCTGGGATTGCACTGACTCAGCTGCAGAATCTTGTATTTAGACTAGTTGGGCTTCACGAGGCTATCATGGGCCCACTTCTCGAGTTTGTCCAGGTTCCCCTCGATTGCATCCCTTCCCTCTGTTGTGTCAAGTTCAATGCTCAGCTTCACATTGCAACTTGCTGAGGGTGCACTCACTCTCTATGTCACTGATGAAGATATTTCCATAAACAATGTTTGCGCTTGATTTCAAAAATCTTTAAAAGAAACTCAACCCTGAGCCTTCTGTATTAGATAGGGGGGAATAGTTGTTATATGAGATCCTACCAGTACTTTAAAACTGGGAATGTTCTTTTCTTAGCTCTGTCACAAGTAGCCACTGTGTAGTTTTATATCTGGTGGCTGATGTGAAGATTTTGAATTCTGAATTAAGTTTATGATGGTAAACAGTGTATACTTGATTTTTTCCCAATAAATCTTGATTTATGTACTAAGGATCAAATCAGAATCTAATCAAAGACTTAAGGAACACTTTGAATGGGTTTTAAGACTGCAATACATTTTAAAGTGTTTGCCTGAGGCCAAATTCAGCTGATACCTTTGCAAATACCTTCTGTGACATAACTGTTTTCAAAATTGACATGTATATAATTGAGAAAAGAAAAACTTTACAACCAAATTAAACAAAACACTTTGTTTAAGGAGCAAGAGAGTAAGGTATTAATTTTTGTTGCTTCTTTTGCATAGCGATATGAGTTTCTGTTAACCTAGGTATAACCCATTCATTTTGGAGAAAAACTATTTGGTACCTTAATCATTTTGGGTCAAGTTCTCCTGAACTTCACAATGTTGACATTCATGAGAATTAACTAGCAGAATTGAAAGGCACACTATCTATAGTAAAAGAACAAACACTTTCCTTTATATAGCAGGGTCATGAGCAATGGATGTAGACAATGCTATTGAAACACATGACAATTAAAAATAAGAAGCTGAAGAAGTAAGTCTAATGGGGAATGTTCTACAATTTGTTTCAGTTTCTAAGGTCAATTTTTAACAAATTCAAATAAATGTACATTTGAATCCTTTCAGATCACCAGGGAGCATACATCATTGAAATATCACTGAAGCATGTCATCTGGCTTTTCCTGTGCTCCTAATCCCCATCCTTGAAATGTCCCCTGTATTGAGGTTGTGAATAGAGAGGTTCAGCAACAAATTTGGATATCCATATGCCCTCAAAAATTTGCAGGAGATCTTTTTTCCCTTGGCACCATCTATGCTGGACAAACAGCCAGGAAATATGTCCCTGAACTTTTACTACTCCCTGCTGGGTGAAGATAGCTCCTCACTGGACAAATTAAGTCCCCGTGCCCTTTATCAAGCTGGCTGCAGAATTTTCAAATGAAATAGGAAGTTAAATAATAATTAATACTTTCATAGATTTTACATATTTCAAGCAGAAAAGAAATCAACTATTTGAACAAATTAGATTTTTCTTCAAATTTAATTTCTTTCTGTGATTCTTTATTTTTAGTCTTATCATAAATTGTACAAGGTATTTGAGAACTTTTGAATTAGGGCTTATGATATCAGTATTCAAATATGCATATTTATTACTGACACTAAAATACTTCTCCCCGTGTTCTACTGATAATATCTTATTCACACATATTTATGATGATGTTTATTTCTACAAATTCAAAGTTCAAGGGTTTTTGACTTGGCTCAATACGGTAAAGATGTAACCTCACAAGTGACAGATTTCCATAGACTTTTTCCAGATGATAGCAATATCATAATCAGCTAAAGACATGAGCTTTCACTTCAAAAATTATCAAAAGTATGATGAAAGATTTCCTTTTCTCTTTGAGCTCTCATAGTAAGAAATGTAAATTGGCCATGTCAGCTTCCAGATCTGATTAAGAAATCCATCTCCTAAAATTTAGCATGAGTTCTCCAAATATGTACCAACTCCTGCAAAGACATTGATGTTTGAAAGTCTGATATGTGGTCTAGGGAAAGCTCATGGAGTTCCCTTAGAGCAGCATCCTTATGGCCACAGCTCAGGAGGAATTTAACAAAAAGACCAGGCCAAGCAATGACAGAAAACAGTGCATCTCTTTAATTTTCAACATTTTTTATATAATGAATTGCTTAACAGTCCCCCAGGATCCAGGTGTTCACACATGTACTGTATATTCACCTACAGACAGCAAAAACTTGTGTCATACATGTGCTTTCCTTTTGCTTTCGAGGAGGGAAGAAGGCCTAAGAATGCCTTCAGGGTAAAGATTGTGTTGAATACCTGTATCTCTAATAATGGCATGAGTTTTGAATTAAAATATGTGTGCTGATTTATATTTATCTTTTTTTGGTGTTGTTGTTTTTACATTTTGGATAAGTAATTTGGGAATATAAACAAGAAAAAATTACATCATAGATAAAATATTTAATCTTAAAATTGCCTTCATCAAGCATTATTATAAAATTCAGGAAGACAGCAGGACTTGAGGTAAGAAACCAGATTTAGAAAAAAAATAGGTTTTCAAGGTCTCAAATGGCAAATTGGGGTGATATCCTTTATAGGTTCTGAAGTTTAATTCTTTACAGTGCGTCTTGAAGAGTCTAGTAGTGGTGATTTATGTCACATCTCAAAAGCTGTGTTGCTGGATTTCTGTTTGGAATTTACTCTGTGGGAGCACCTTAAGAGCTGAATAGACACTAGCTATTAAATCCTTCCACTGCATTTTTCCCAAGGAGCTGTTTCTATACACATGTGAGTAAATGCACAATAATCCAGCAAACACTAACTTTATTGTTGCCCTTCAGAGCCATCCTCCTTGGTGTTCATGATTATGAGCTCATCAAGTATGTTAATGTTAATCCTTTCTTGTTTAATGCGAAAAATCTCCAAGAACTCAAACATGGGAGAGGGAGTGCAATAAGCATGAGACTAGAATCAGTTGGTATTTTTCCCTATATGAGCAAAATATTTTAAAATTGTCCCTATTTTGTGTTTCTTCTCCCAAAAGAAGCAGGATATAATATAGTGTGCAGTAAGTAAAAATACTGTTATATGAATCAATATAAATTTTCTTCTTTCAACTCTTGAGTAACCTTGAAAGAAATACTTGAAAGAAATAATTTTGAAAGAAATAACCCAAAAAAAGTCCCATGAAAGGCAGATCCTTTTTTTTTTTTCCTTTTTCCCCATGTCTAACCTGCGCTATTAAGCTGATTCATCTGTAAGCATGTTGACTTAATTCAACTTTAGCAGAGCAATAATAATGCAAATACTAGAATTTGGAGAAGGCTTTCTGATTAATCCGAGGGTAAATTTTACATTGGAATGACTGTCTTCCTTGAAGAAAGTGAGAAATAGTCTCTCTTCTGCTGTCTTCTTCTCTGAATGTTATCTGCAAAGATAAAGGGTGAGTATGTAATACCAAGATGTGCTTAGTCACTGTTTGAAAGTCTATCTGCTGTCCCATGCTGCTTCCTACCTCAGTGCTCAGAGGTTTCCCTCTTTTTTTCTTTATTATTCCAATTCTCCTTTTGCAAAAAGTACAGAAGTCCTACATCTAGAATTTGATATATGTTTTAGTAACGGAGTTTTCACACGGATTTATAGGAAAGGTATTACTAAGAGAAGGGATACTATATGACTCACAGTTGTACCTTATACTCACTAGGGTTGTGATGCTGAGGCTAATAATTATGTGTTGAATGTTAGGAGATGATACTGCTGTGGAGTTGGCAGCTCAAGAGAACAAATCATAGACATGTTTAGGGGTCAGCATTTTAACTTTTCATGTTTCTTTTTTAATCTTCATCAGTAATTCGTAATCCAGACACTATAATCTCTGCTAGAGAATCAGGGATTCCTGAAATACTGGCTCAGAGAAAAAATATCTAACCCATCTGTTACTCTTTTCTGGAACAAATTGGAGTAAGAGGATCTAGAACAGGCTATTTCCAGTTCTGGGTCAAAGAACAGGTGGGAAGATATATCCTGTGTTACCAGTGTGGACCCTACCCTTTTTAGGTAATGCATGAGAAGAAATGACACTCTTCTCTTGATCTTCTTTGCTCCAGAGTTTAGGGAGAGATGGTCAGTCCCCCTAATGCTGTTTCATTTAACCAGTTTGGAAAATATATAACTAACTTAACTTATATTTGAAAGCCAATATTTCCCTGGGTGTTGGCTTACATCCATTGCAAACATCTGGCATCTGTGATGATATAGGAAATTTCAACATGAAAAAAAAAGTAGATATACTACTTTCATCTCTGATTCTCACACTGCACAACTAAAGTGTCCCTTCAGTACTATAACATCCCAGTCACTGTCCATCCTATTCACATAAGCCATCATCTCAGAATCAGTCTCCAGGCTCTTCCACCAATTCCTATTGTAGTCCCTTCACTACCAAACTCAGCTTTCTATCAAAACAATCCAAGAAACAAAATATCCAAATATCATAGATAATGTCACACTGAGATCTCTTGGCCTTAATTTCAGGATTTGAAAAATAAAATTGTTCATCATCCAGTTAATCAATGCTGCCTGATTACTTCTATCTTCCCGTTTAATCACACAGGATGAAAAATAGCATCATACTCTGCAATGACCTATACACTACTAATTCTTTTGAGTGGTATGTGCAAATTATCAAGACTCATTTTTTCCCATATAATATTCACCTTGATAGAAATGGATGGTAGCAAACCACCTATATGGCACCTCTGATAGGAAGGCTTCAGTTTGCTGCTCTAGCATTGTACCTCTGTGGTGACAGTATGTCCCTTTAAGCCAATGAACTATTCAGTAATTGACTGACAACAAAGCCTTTTTTTTCACCCTTTCTGTACCTGACCCTTCCCATCACTTTGTTAAATGTACACGTAGCGTTCTAGAGACAAAAACCTTATATGAATGGCATTTTCAAGTTTGTGTCCTGAGGGTTATAGGCATTGTGCTCCAGCTAGAGAAAACGGAGTAATTAAATTTAGTGATGGAACCATTAGTACAGAGTTTGGGATCATGTAACACTACAATTTTTAAAAGGTCTTGTTGATGTAATTTTGTGAACATCTAATTACAAAGGCTAATTTTTGTTCACCTAAAATCCCAGTGACAAAAACAGCTTAAGGAAAATCCATGTGAGATCCATGTGAAAATGCCTTTTAAACAGGATTGTTTTCTGTGTTAGTCATATAAAATTATGTGATTTTCTGTAGTTGTGTGAATTTGTCCTTGAAACCTTTATGCACTGGATGGCTGTCAAAAAACAGAGACGGGAAGGATAAAATGTGTTTCTGATTATCAGTGTCTAGGAGAATCAGATATTTGATGTTTTCATTCAGGAGACAAAATCAGTTATTTATAACTTTTTACAGAATTCTGCAACGTCTATTCATTTTCATTTTAATTTATGATTTTTTTTCCAATTCTAATGAAGCAGATATAAAACATTAGAAAAGCAAGTAGGTATCAGACACCAGGCATATTTTAGGTTATTAAATGAATGTATATATGTGCTTTTGGATGAGAGTTTCTATATGTGTGTTCAAAGGAGAGAGCGGAAATAGATATCTACCAATCCTTTGTCGCATTCATCTGTCCGACTGTATAAGCAATTCTCTGAGGAGGCTGTTGTATTAAAATTCTACTCCTGATTTTGCTAGGTTGCTGCAATTGCACAGTTAAAGATCTAGCAGAAATCTAATAATGTTCAAACTTAACAGACAATGTTATTTACATTTTTAAGACTCCTGTGTGTTCAGTTCATATCTTATTTTAGAATCTGAGTGTGACGGTTAATGATGAGTCTTTGAACATTACCATAACACTGCTGTCTTACACCACTACCATTAGCCTGCAATGCAGCAAATTGTTGACAGCTATAACAAA
>WEKY01044992.1:0-17235 GCA_013390045.1 Picathartes gymnocephalus | reverse complement strand
CAATGACCTTGGAGGTCTTCTCCTACCTTATTGATTCACAATTCTAGGACATTCTCTAACATTTCAGTATCAAGATCTCAGTATCAGACTAATTTTACCAGTCTCAGTTTTGGGTCACATTTCCATGCAGTTTAAATAATTTAATAATATTAACTATGGAAATATCAGAAATATCATTCACTGTTATGACTTCCAAACACGAAAAATTTAACAAAGTTATTTACTCCCATTGGAGAAAACTGGACTATTCTCCCATTGACTAATATTTAGCATTCTGTAAAATAAATTAAAAGATCCAGAAGGAAAATGTCAAATACCCTGGCAATAATTCAAAGCTGAATTCAACAAAGCCTCAGAAGACAAATTTAGGCATCATTTTCTAGGAGAGGATGAATGAATGTGTGGACAATAAATAGTCATTATTGTAATGTGGTAAAGTAACTTGGTACTTGACTTTCATAATACAGAGTCTATCTTCAGCCTCTTAAAAGAATAACTGTAGAGTTAAATGAACTATTCCCAAAATCAAATGATGCAATCTTTTCCTTAATATATATTAGATACTTTATCAATTTTGAGTATTTTAAACGCAATTAAAATAACTAAATCCACAGCAGATTAAAAGATTTCATATGCAGATGCTGCCCAACTAAACAAACTTCATTCTACATTATTTCCAGTAATGTAAGTCAGATTGAGTCACACTACATGTCACAAACAGAAAAATCCACAGTGCAGGAGCCTCCAGTGAGAAATATCCAACTACTGGCACACTACTGCTCACTGAAACAAGTGCTGGGATCTTTAATGCCTCAGATTTTAAAGCTGCTAGATGTCTGGAAAATTATCTTTCTGTACCTTACTGCCTTTTTTTCCCCACTAGATTACTACATCTCACCTGTATCAACTGGTATCTAAACTGATCCTTGACTAAATCATGTTTCAATTTGTTGAGAATATTTTAAAGACTACCTGAAGAAGTAAAGCACATGAAATGGCATGCGAACTAAAAACTACAAGATTAGGAATTCCAGAATAAGTTTTTTTGGTAATAAGGCCGTGACAAAATATCCCCATTTTTAGCAAGTTGTTTGTCTCAGCCTTGGTGTACAATTCCATGCCAGACTGAATTTGTGTCTCCTTGTTTGTGCCTTATATGACAGTAAAATAACCAGTTCAGGGTCTTGAAGCATCCAAAAAAAAAAAAATCCCAGGAAGAAAAAAAAACAAGCCCACCAGCCAAAAAACCCTGAGAAAAAATGTACTTGTTTTTTTAGCCTGTTCTGTTTCCTTCACTGGTTCACTGTACAATACAACGCAGTGAAGAAAGGACAGACCACGGCAGCTCATCTTGGATTAACTTAAGCCTCAAAATTGCATTTGTTTAAAACAATTAAAAGAAAGAAAAGAATCATGGCATTGGAGCAGGAATGAAAGGTCCAAAAGAGGACCTCTGCAAGCTGCCTTCAGAGTGGGTGACACAGGGAGCTGCATCTCCAGGTTTCTCCGACTGATCAGGCCTGGCAGTTTTCCATCCCCTCCATTTCTCGGTGCTGAGAAGCTGCTTCAAAGCACGCAGCACTCGAATCATGCTGAGATTGGACTTTACACCTTATTGGAAAATCAATGGAGAACTATTGTGAAACACATTCTGCAGCAGTCTGACATTTTCAAAGCTTTTATAAGCAGTGCTACTATTCCATTGGAGCCATTCAAATTGTGGGCTGGTAACAACATGGAATTCCATTAGTAGGCCCAGATACAAACAGTTTACAAAGTTTACTTCTTAAAGAAAAACACTTCGGAACCATATATGCTTCTATATGGTATTACTACAATGCGTTATATTGAAGATGCAAAAAGACTGGGGATATTACTGAATATTATTTACATATACTCTTTTTCCATAAAAATATTTTTCCAATTTTGGCCCATGAAGTTCCTGTTGGTTCACTAGCAACTGCTGCTATTTTTTTTCCCCCCTTATTTGTTTATTAACATACTTTCCTAAGCATTATTCTAAGTATAAATTTTTAACTGGGCATAAATTCACTTGCTGTGGTGGGCTTGCTCACAGACATACCTGGAAAATGACCCAATGAACCACTCAACCAAGACCAGTCTACTCTGAAATTACATTGTACAATGATTCAGTAGAAATACAATGGGTAAAACTTCCAGATGTTCAATGTGTAATGAACACTTATCTTGTGTGGAGAAGGCACTACTGCCTTTATAATGTACTTTATCAAGAGAATGTAGAACAGCTAGGTGCCCATCTCTCACTAAAAAAAATAATAGTTTGGCAGATAATATATTTGTGATTCTGAATCTCTCCTGTTCCTGTTTTGGAAGGCAAAGAACCAGCCAAAAAAGATGATCTGTAGAGACCAGATAGCCTATCCTAGCAGAAAAGCAAAAGAGACATACAAACTATTGCAAGAAAACAGGTGAACTAATGCAAACACACAAATCTAATTATCTTTCTAGCTCTGTGAAGAAAAAAATGCCTGACTTTCTAAAATAATGTCTTAAATCACTCGTGTTCAGATGAATATCAGTTTTATGAAACTTGTAGACAGGATCCCTACTCAGTAAAGCTAACAGATTTTCAGTTTTAGGGATTCTTTCATTCAAACAGCTCTCCAATAGTCTGAAATAATTGTCACTGCTAATTTCTGAGAATACTTCACTAAGTCATTATTCCTCCAGTGTTTTGGTGGAGAAAGTTAGAATTAGTGGAAACCTTTACTTAGGATGAGTCAAGAATGAAGCTTCCAGTCTTGATTCATAGAATGAGTCACAGGTAATCTGGGGGAAGGTACACTCTCAGTGAAATGAAGAGCTGGAAATATTGCCTAGGAGTACACACTGAGGAAAAAATGGCTAATATGCAAGGTTATTAAGCAAACCCATTTGGTGGAGAAAGTTAGAATTAGTGGAAACCTTTACTTAGGATGAGTCAAGAATGAAGCTTCCAGTCTTGATTCATAGAATGAGTCACAGGTAATCTGGGGGAAGGTACACTCTCAGTGAAATGAAGAGCTGGAAATATTGCCTAGGAGTACACACTGAGGAAAAAATGGCTAATATGCAAGGTTATTAAGCAAACCCATTAACCACAGCAGAAACACTGAAGCTGCCTATTGTATATAAAAAGCGGAGAACTTTACAATGTTTTCCTCTCTAAAGAGGTACTGGCAGCCAATTATCTGCAGAAATAAGTTCAGAGAAATTAGAAATGGCTGCAAACCTGAATTTGATTCAGTACAGGTTATTAGCATCATATGCATGACTCATACCAATCTTTTATCACAATCATAATCTATGATTTCAGCATTTGATATTGCAACCAGTAACTCAATCTGAGGGAAGCTAGCTGTAAAAATGAAAGTATAGTCCTGCTCTTTAATCTCCTCCATACTCATGAGAAGCACTCTGCAATGTAAGTCAGTGTGACAACTACCTCTTTTATCTAAATGGGAATACAAACAGTACCAGATTGTATCATACTTATCAAAGCCACAGACCCTATGCATGTACTTCGTAGCCCTGCCACCAAAGCATGACATTGCACTAAAAATTAGTTCACTGTAATTTTACTAGATTGGCTTTTGTGACAGGTGGCAGAATAAATCAAACGTATTAGAAAGAAATTAAATACAGCTATGATCTTTATTATCCTTCCACTCTGAACACTGTGTGTCGACAAAGAAACACTACTACTTTCTCTGCCACAGTCAACCAAAATTCAGTGCAATATTCAAATGGATATTTGGAAGTGGAAAATTATTATTACTGACACAAGTAAACTTCCCTGCAAACAAGCCACAGAACAAAATAAATAGCTGGGATTCAGAGAGGCTCAGAAGCCCACATAACCCCAGAAATTAATGTTGATGATCAGGGAACGGATATTAACATTCAGAAACTATTGTCAACCTATGGAATCCTCAACTGAAGTGTAAAGTTCAAACAATACTCTTCCATTCAAAATATCCAGTTTTAATTCAGGTATCTCAAAATTCTCATAGCACAACTGTGGGTGCAACTTGTGCAGCATTGAAAGGGGGTGAATGAAACAGCAAAACAATTCAAAATGTTAAAATACACCACTTACTTAGATTTGAAGTGTAGAACTAAATTGTGCATTTCTAAAAATTCCAGGCTAACACAGAACTCAAATCTTTTGTCATGAGAGATTTTCCCTGTGTGAAACCTCTGTGTGTGTGTGTGCATCCACATACATGCTTATGTCCTTTTGAGTAATCCTCAGGTTTTACCTTCATGTCTGCAAAATAGACCCTTCCTCTTAAGGCTTCCTACTTTAGTGTGAATTTACTTCACCCCTAAATTCCATTTTTCTTTCTTTTTTTAATTGAGAAGTAAGATTTCTGCTTTGAAGATGCTTAGAAAAACCACATCCATTTCCCCAATATAAGAACAGCATCTAGGTTTCCACTGGAATGTTTGCTCATAAGAAGTATGAAGAAGTGCTGCGCAGTCCTTCAAAAAGATACTTCCCCACTGGTTTTGGCTACAAAATCAAATGATGAGACAAAGCTTCCTAAGAACGGAAACAGGGTATGGCACTGACTCAAGATACTGGCAAGGACTTTATTTTGATAGTATCCTTGAACTAACCAAAATATCTGTTATTTTCAGGAAAACATTCGACAAGTGGCTATGTGGGAACCCAAGTATTGGTAAAACTACCAGGAAAATGACGCAAGTATTATTTAGCTAAGAGTTTTTATTGGCAATCTCAAAAAGTTACACTTTTGGCACTCTCTCTGATACTATTGAGCCACAAGATTATGTTTAAAACATATGAACAGCTCAATTGTAAATATTATCAGAAGACTTTAATGTCATACACATTTTAAAAGACTTAGCCATTCTATAAATTTTAACCACTCCATAAAGCAATTAAACCTAGTAAGCCTACTTACTATCTAAGTGGATTAGATTAATCTGTGGAACTAAGAATATGAAGTTATGCATGGTGCAAATTTTCTCCATCAACTCTATGCACATGTATGTCTTAAATGTGCTAACTTTTTTTACATGTCTTCATGTTACTATATATTTGAAAAAAACACACAAATTAATTTGTACAGCTTCCTTTGACATATCAAGGTTTCAGGCCTTTAACATTAGCAAAAATAGAAAATGTACGCAACCTGACAATTAAACATTTTCAGGTTTAGATGAAACTGATTCAGATGCCATTTTTTCACTAAGGTATAATGAATAAAAACTTCTGATTATAGATGACTTTTTTTTTTAAGTTTCAAAATTATAGTTATAAAAATGTAGTTATAAAATTACTAATCTATAAAATATAGCTAATCCTGCTCAGCATACAACTGCTTGCAATTGGTACAAGGATACTGTTGCAGCTCAGACTCATGCAAATTAATTTCACAGGAAACAGGAACCACTTAACTCTGTCCAATAACACAACCTGGACACCCTGGACAACTTTGATAGATTTGATTTTATATACACAAAAGGCTATGCTCTTTAATGTTCAAATTCACGACAAATTAAAAGAAGATTTATTCATGGAGGTATTCTTGTCACTCTTCAAACAGTACGAAAAACTCAGGAATTTCTGACATAGACAAATGAATTTGTGAAAAAATAGCCATATTTGTTTCCTGACAAAATCTCAAGCATGAATAACAGAATTTATCATTCTATTAGACAGTCTCAGATGATACAAAATTATCTGAATCTGAAAACAGACTACAGATGGCCAGAAAAATTGAAAAATTAGGATGGCAGCCAATATAATTGCCAGCAGTACACTCAGAAAATTATGCCTAATTGCTTAATAAACAAGATTGTACTAAACTGGAGTTCTGTCCTAAAGAAAATCAGTATGAAACTAAGCAGCATGTTTATCCCTAGGTAATCAGCCAGTCCATCACAAGCCACACAGGTGACTGAACAGTGACTACTGCTACTACTGAACAATGGCTTTCCCTCAATGGCAACACCTGTTTTGGTTTGCCACCATACATTTCCTGTTTTTTCACAAAACAGATTAAAAATAATTAACATTGAGACTTCTATGCTGCTTTCTAATTTGTCTGAGAACACAAAATATTACATAATGTTTGAGGAAGACTGTCATACAGGGTGACTATATTAGCTTTATTTACCTCTAAAAATATGTTAAAATGCATGAAAAAATTGTTCTGAGAGAATGCCAGGGAAAAAAAGGGAGGATTCTTCTCACAGAGAAAACAGGGAAGTTCAAATCTAAATTGCTCACCGCTCACTGACTATACCTTCAATTAATTCTTTACTGGCTTCAACTATCATTTCCCTTTATATTTCTCATCTTTCCCTTTAAGAAAAAAAAAATCTTATTTTGCTTTAAAATGAAGGAAATTACAGAATCCACGTGTTCATAATTGCTGTCAGGAATCAAGTTTTCCACACTGCCTAGCAGGTGATGTTCTGTGCAGGGATGAAAATGTAACTGGTGCTGTCTAAGGGTAATGTTGCCACAGCACCAAACTCTTCTGTATACAAGCATTAGATGACTCAAAGGAGAAGATTAGTCAAGATCAAAGAATGCAGAACCCTCAGTCTCACATCGTGTGACCCAACACTGTAACTTTCGTCTCCTCATCAGACATTTAGCAAATCATCACTGTGACACATCCAATGTCCACACTGTGAGAAAGTCCCAGCACGTGTTCTCTCACACTTCTCCTTAGGCTGAGTATGAGCCACCGTCTTGCCTTCAGTGATTTTGTCCTGCATATCTGTCTGCCAACTATACTTGCTATTTATGGCAAACCTGTAACAATTCTTACACAGTTCATGGTTTCCTAGGACTTTTTTTCTCAAAAATGAACCAATATGATTTCTTGCATGTGTTCTAATCTTAGGACCAGTTTGAATTTTGGACCTTTTTAATAGCAATATTTTTGTTTTCTCTGTAACGAATACTTCAGATTATTTTGGTCATTACCTTAAATGATCAGAAATGGCGAAGTTTTAAATTAACTTTACATACCATTTAGTTATTACTTTACTGGGATAAGAAAGCACTATGCTGTTGAAGGTAATGATAATAAAAATAATTCACAAGTTATCTCCAAAATATGGAGATACCCAAAATATGGGTATGGAATACAGAGATTGGACAGAATGTTTATGTCCTTTAGACTATTTCACTAAGAGTAGTATGAGACAGAATAAGAGCAATTTATTGAGCAGACACAAGAAGGTCAGGTTCAGATAATCAAGAGCTGTAGACTAAAAAGAAAAAAAAGGTGAACTGAACCTCCACTTGCACTTAAAACTCATGTAAAAATTATTCTATCCCATTATGCTCTATCTTAAAATGCTTGGAAAAATAGCAAAAGAGAAGAAACTCCTAAACCTTGAGTCTTTAACTAGTATTCATCAGAAAGCAGAGGAAAACCAACACTTCAAGGTTTCTGTTTGCTTTTTTCCTGTCTCACTGTAACATTTTAGTTTGCTGTTACCATTTATTTTTTCCAGAAAATAACAACAACCCCAATGAAATGTTTTCCCATTATATTTGTTCCAGCATGGGAGTCTTTAAACACTATTGATATGAAGCTTCACAGTATTCTAGCAAAATATTTGTATTTTTCCTTTCCTAAACAATACAAAATATCCTTTTGTGTGGAAGCAAGGAATATTTGGAACAATGCTATTTATGAACTTCTTATTGTATTGGGCAAATTGCTTCCCAGCTGTATTTTATGTAAAATCTTGATATGCATGAACACCTTATCACCTTAATTTAAGTGGTCACAGAAAACATTAAGGAAAATGTCATAGAAACTGGTGTTGAATCATGAAGTGCTTAAACAGCTATGGGATACAACTTTCCATTTTTTTCCCCACATAGTTTGTGTGCTTGTGGACATCAAGAATCAGCAGGGAAAATTGGTTTCTTCCTAGCAAAAAGGAAATGCACTTTGTAACTTCAAGTCTGGTTTTACTATACTAAAAATTCTTTACCTTGTCAGTTTAATATCTCTCTTATTTAACATGTTTGTTGATCTTTCTCAACTACGTAAGTCCAAATGCTTATTGAAGAGACACTTCATTGTAAGATAAAAAATTTCCTAACTATGTATGTCAAAGGGAGACTATAAACATTTTTCCCCCCTTTAATTCTGTATTTGCAGAATCTAAGCATGAAGATCTCTTCAAAGAGCCATTTTCATTGCAACAATCAGTTTGAAACACTCTTTTTTTCCTTGTAATTCTAGGAGAGAAACTAAAGGTCACATCTTTACAGCAAAACAGATTTTCCTTTGTCTCCTACTTCTTAATTTTCCCTTTTCATATTCTAAGGACATTACACAGCTTGACATGAAATGCAATTCTTCCCTATCAAAACTTTATGAGCTTTTAGGTAGTGGAAGTTGTTGTCTTTTGCAAATTCATCTAGGATGTACAAGGCACAGTCTTAATCTGAAGCACACTGAAGAGGCCTCACTATGCAGGAATGAAAGCCTAAGACATTTCCTAACTCCAATGACACAAATTAGAGCTACTTTGGGGATCCAGTTGTGGTGTGTGCTTAGAAACTACAGCTTTCTGCAATCCTTCTCATCAGTGAAAAAGCTTCTCTGGATATAATCCACTGTTTCCAAATCCATAAAACAAACACAGTGACAATAACCATGCCTAATTTTAAGCTAACTCTTGTCAAATTGCTTGAGAATCTAAGTTTTTCAAATCTAAATAATCCAAATTTTGTTACTTGCTTTTTGCTTTGTTTCCTCATTTCTGGTATCTGAAACTTTACATTTTGTAACCTCATTAGAAGCTTTATAATATCTTACTCTTTGAAATGTACAATCATTAAAAAAAAAGCAAGCTACATTTACTGATTATTCATGCAAAAATGCAGTCCACACATCCCAGGCCATGAGATTGTTGCTAACAATTTTATCAGTAAACTCAACATATTAATTCCAGCTGCAATAAATTTTCAATTGTTCAATTACAGTGGTGAAGATCCACCAGAAAGCATCCCATAGTAGAGGACAGCAAAGTTATGGTACTACATGCTGTGTGACCTGCTATTCCCTGGAATGAAAATTCAAAGCACTAAAACATGGGCAGAACTGAGCAGGTATACAAGACCTGATCAGCAATTGTGCAAGCTACAAAAAAAATCCCAAAATTCTCTGAGAAATATTTTATTTGTTCACATTCAATACCTATTGTTTCTGGGACATTACCAATAACACAGACTAAGTTTGCTATGTTTTCACTCATTACAATAAATAACAACTGCAAAATGAAAAACGTTTTTAAACCCTCAGGAAGTTATCTTTACACAGCATTAGCTTTTTTAATGTGCCAACACATTTTAGGATATCAAGACATATCTAAATTCACCTGACTTATACAAAATACAAAACCCAAGATTATTTTGGCTCTTTAACACTGATTACCTTAGATTTCAGTAATTAAAAGCCAAAAGATGAACTTCTTCAAAAGAAACTGGCAAATGGGAATGCCAACTTCTCAGAGTTTCAACATACTAAAAACACTTCCAATTACACAAGCTTTCCATAAGAGTACTAACCAGTCAACACAACATCTGTGCAACATGCGCATCTGCCATTTCACACTTTGACTCTCTGGCTTCTTACGTAGTATTATCTGGAACTTGTTTTACCCGTTTTCTGACTGTTACTTTTTCTAAGCAAAATACAAATGGAAAAAATCCTTATGCTTGTTTTCAACAAAAAATATTTTTTTCATTCTTCACACAAGTAATTAATAGCCTTGAGTAAAGTGCAATTAAATTGCTCATCACTCAAAAGTTTGCTCTGCTAAAATATCACCAGCAAGAAAAAAATGCTATAAACTCCATTAGCTATCATTCCTTCAAATTTTGTGTGATGCAATTGTAGCAGCACTTTTGTAAATATATCCTGCTAACCATGTTCTGTATCTTACAGTGAAATTACAGCAACAACAGAAGGTTGATGAGATTGCCATAAACAGAAATAAGCTACAAGAGAACATAACAGTCCTGCTGAGTCAGAATAAACATCTTTTTAGACTCCTGTTCCCTAAAACCAGATATAAGTGGATGCTTTGAGAAAAAAAAAAAAAAAAATCCAGTTAAAGAAAGCACAGGGAAATATTTCTTCAGCATACTCTTCCAGACTTCCTGAGCCAATATATTACAGGGTGTTAAAACTTATCAGGAAACCTTTTTTAAGCCTCACCTGCAGCAATAGAGAATGACTTACACTTTCTGCAAATATTCCTGCAGTATATCTAATGTGACAAATCAGTACACAGTCAGATTCAGCCAGGCTAGGAAGGAATCAGCTGCTGGAGATGAGCTGTCTATGCCTTCTCCCTTTTGGATGGTTCTCAGCTATTCATTAGCTCACTTTATTGGTGTGTTGTTTATTACTCACTCAACCATTTGCTTAACTTGTTTGGGTACCTGAGCAGATAGGAACTGTACTTCCCCTAGCCTTGCCCATTACTGGGCTGAATACAAGTAACATGCTGCTCACTTTGAAATACCCAACATTTATAGCAGTTAGACTCCAAATATAATTTTTTTGTGGTAAAACAACAAAATGCCAAAGTTGAAACAACTTTTCCTCCCCCCTAGTATTAATGTCATTTACTCAGGAAGATGGTGGTTGTTGCTGCAATTTATCAGAACACAGGGGTTTGCCCTATAGAACATATCACACCTGCTGGTGGGGTTTACTCAGTGATTGGCCATGAGCCAGGTCTAGAAGCAGAATATCATCTGCCAAGCTGACAAACACTGCTGCAGGCAGTACTTGTGCAGCCTAGACAGAGTGCTCAAAGGTCAAATACCTAAAAACAGGCTTTAATGAAGCAGAAAACATCAGTGAGCAGTCATGCCTGGAATTTCTGAAAGAAAAGGAAGATCTGCCCACACCAAGTTTCCCCCATTTTGTTCAAGACTTCCCCCTGGTGAATGACAGCTTGTGCCCATTGCCTACTGGCTCTGACTGCAAATCAGGCTTGAAATATGTATCAGCTATGAAGAAAATTCCAATCAGACACTTCAAGTCCCAAATCATTCTTTGTGGGACTGTTTTGCCAGCACGTCTGAGTCCATACTTCATCAGCTCAGTTGTTAAATGCAGTTGCTGCTGCACTTTAACAAGAAGATTTTTTTTCATGTATTTTGTGGGGGAAAGTAACTTCTTAAGCAGCAAATTTGTGCAGGACCTACTGTATTCTAATGGCTAGCAACACATAAATATAATAATAGCAAGTACACTGAAGAACTTTGGAAGGTTTGTTCATTGCTTGGGCAAAAATAAAAGAATGCCAGCCAGTGGCAAGGGAGGTCTGAGAGGGATCTAAAACAGGGACAACGTTTTAATTTCTATTTAAACTGTGAGAAAATATTTCTGTATTTTCAAAAACTGATTGTTGAATGCTGCATTCCTCACTGCAATTAAAAACTTGCGAATAAGCATGATTGAAGGAAAAAAATGACGAGTTTGGCTATTATGCTTTCAAGAAAGAGCTTATGCTTTTTTTATTAGTATATTAGCTACCTATCTGAATTTCAGACTCTACACAATAGCTATGGACTTGTAGCTTACGGAAACATGCATTTGGGCTAACAGAAGATAAACAAGACTACATAACCTGAGAAACAGGGATGAGGCAAAGTGAGCACTGGCTGAATGGCAGGTCTCAGAGGGTTGTGATCAGTCGCACAGGGTCTAGTTGGAGGCCTTTAACTAGTGGTGTCTCTCAAGGGCTGGTACTGGATCCAGTCTTGTTTAACTTTTCATCTCTGACTCGGATGAAGGGGCAGATGTCTCCTCAGCGAGTTCACTGATGGCACGAAGCTGGGAGGAGCAGCCATTACCCCAGAGGGCTCTGCAGCCCTTCAGAAGGACCTCAGCAGGCTGGAGAGATGGGCAGGGAAGAACCATCTGAAACTCAAGAAAGGCAAATGCAGATCCTGCACCTGGGGAGAAATAACCACGGGGACCAGTACAGGATAGGGGCTGATCTGCTGGGAAGCAGCTCTGTGGAGAAAGATCTGGGTGGACAACAAAATGGCCCTTGTGGCCAAAAATGCCAAAGGTATCTTGTGATGTGTTAGAAAGAGTATTGCCAGCAGGTTGAGGGAGGTGATCCTGCCCCTCTACTCAGTTCTGGTGAGGCCTCAGTTGGAGTGCTGTGTCCAGTTCTGGGCTGCTCAGTACATGAGAGATGTGGAGCTCCTGGAGTGAGTCCAGTGCTATGAAGATGATGAGGGGGACCTCAATTATGAGGAACCGCTGAGGAGCTGGGCCTGTTTAGGAATGATTTAGAGAAGAGATGACTGAGAGGGGACTTCATCAATGTCTATCAGTATTTAAAGGGAGGGTTTCAAGAGGATGGAGCCAGGCTTTTTCTGGTGCTGCTGAGCACTAGGACAAAAGGCAATGGGCAGAAAGTGATATACAGGAAATTCCACCTGAACATGAGGAATTACTTCTTTACTGTGCAGGTGACAGAGCACTGGAACAGGCTGCCCAGAGAGGCTGTGGAGTCTCCCTCACTGGAGATATTCAAGAACCATCTGGACACAATCCTTGCCATGTGCTCTGGGATGACCCTGCTTGAGCAGGGAGGTTGGACCGGAGAATCCACTGTAGTCTCTTCCAACCATACCCATTCTGTGACTGATTCTGTGATGGAGGGGATAAGGAGAAATATACCATAGTGAACAGAAAATGAGTGAATGCTTTCAATGGACATCCTCTGGAAAATACTTCAGACATTTCAAGTTGCCTTGAATTTTAAAAGCAATCATCTTTTCATCTAGAGCCATAATCCTCACAGAGATATTGTGAAGAAAAAGCAAGCATTTCTAAGTACCTTTTATGCTTTTCAAGGAAGATACAAAGTAACTGTTCTTTGCATTCAGTGCCTCCAGTGTAGATAGTTATCAGACAGGAACATTCTTTAGGACAAATTTAAAGAAAATATTTTTGTATACATCAATCTTTTTTTCCAAAGTCTAGCCTTAATCTCAAGCTTATTGGAAAGTAAAAGTTGGTAATGATCTCAGTAGCCATATTTGTGGAGTGTAACATTCACTGACTTGCAGTAAGATATGTTATCCATGCATTCCTACATGGTCAGCAGCAGACCAAGATGTGTGTTGGTTTGTATTTAATTTCTTTATCAAAGAGGAGTTCTTGTGTTTTCTGCTTCTAAATGATAGTATGACAAATCAGTCTTGCCAAAAATCTCCAGGTGGTAAGTGATGGACACTAGGAAATAGATTCACCAGATGAGGAAATGAACTCCTTGAAAATTCACCTGTTTTATCACTGATCAGCAGTAAAACCAGTTATCATTTATACTGGAGATACTTTTACCAGAATATTAAAAATTCTTCTGAGAAGGAGGAAATGTGCCCATTTTATTAATATTTCACCTACACAGTATTAGATGTATCAGTGAACAAAATCAAGACATTAACTGTGTTTCACTCTTATATTTGTATTTCATTGCCTAGCACTTCTGTTTCTGTTCTCCATGTGTAGGTATTATATATTCCTCTTCTAAGAATTTGGCATATATTAATTTTGAAAAAGTGAATAATTACAAAAAGGCAGCAACACTCTTTGCCGCTCAGGTAATCTATCAAACACCACATATGTGTCCTTACTCTAAAGCTGTCAAGTAGATCAAAGCAATATTCTTTGCAATAATAGACTATACCTTATGAAGAAGTCAGTACAACAGGTCCACTGTACATCAAAGATTTATAAAACAGTATAAAGCTAGGGCTTATAATAAGAAAAACACAGCACTGGAGACCTGGCATGAAACTTTTTACAGAATATTAAAACACTTGAAGAAAAAAGAGATTTACCCATAAATTTTTTTTTCCTACACTAGTCTTTACAGCATTGCCCTGTAAAACACTAAACAGTCCATTCAGAAATCACACCTTTAAAGTTTAAACAAAGGGTTGCTACTTTGATGACTGTCATGCCTTACCCCAATCTGACTGCCTCCTGTGATAAGATGATTGATTCTGAGGACAGAGTACTAGATAACATATGGTTTGCCATTAGCAAAGTTGACCAAGTTTAGGCAGCTTTCACAGCTGACTTTTATTCAAACACTCAAGTGCGAACTGAATGGATGGACTATGAGGTGGGTAAAAACCACACCAGACCACTAAAACCAGAAAGTAATGGTCAATGTTCCAAAGTGTAGCTAAACTCCAGTTACTGATGGACATTCCTCAAGGTTTGATCATGTTTAATGTCTTTATATTAAAGACCTTGGCAATGACACAAAACATAACCAAAGAAAGATGACACCAAACTGGGGGGAGCTGAGGGGAACCCTACTGAGGGGTAGGGGCTGCCATTCAGAGGGATGTTACCAAAATGGAGCAATGGTTTAACAGAAACCTCATGAAGGACAAAGGTAAACACAGAGTTCTGGACCTGGCACTTGCCATGGTCTAACTGACAAGGCAATGATGAGTCAAAGTTTGGACTGGATGATTTCAGAGGTCTTCTCCAATCTAAATGATTCTATGAATCTGTGAGATGGTAAAATGTCAAATCAAAAACTGGCTAGAGACCAATTCTACAGAATAGTTTTCCAAGAGTCCTGGTGGCCAACAACTTGAACATGTGATAGGAGGATGTCCCTGTAGTGTGGGAGCCTGATCATTTACTGGAGAGCATTGGCAGCGGCACAGCCACTGGATCAGAGGTGAGATGACGAGATACTTGTGGGTCAACATCTGAAGTACTGTCTTTAGCTTTGAGCTCAAGAGTAGAAGAAAAAGATTGACAAACCTGAATGGGCAGGGGATCATCAAGAGGATTAAAAGGTTAAAGCATAGAATATATAAAGAGAGGGTGAGAGAGCTAGTTATTTTCAGACAGAAAAAGAGAAGGATAAGGATGATGGTGAGGCATCTAATTACTGTTTCCAGTTACTTAAAGCAGGGCTATGAAGATTAGGTCAGACTGTTCTTGGAAAGGTATTGTGAAATGTTGAGAGGCAATGATTCAAAGTTTTATCAAGCAAAGTTCTGAATGGATATAAAGGCAAAAATATGCCAAAGCATGGACAATTATCCAGACAGTCATTCCTCTGAGAGAAAGAAAGATTTGATAGAACAACAGGCTGAAAAGCCTAATCTACCTTGGACATTGTCTTCTTTTGAGCAAAGGAATCGTTTCCAGAAGTGTCTTCAACCTAAATTATGCTTTGTTTCTTGCAATGAAATAATATGCAGGTGTGAAGTGTGAAAAGCTATGTGCAGAGTCCTGATTTCATTCACTAAGATAAATACAGCAGCATACAATCAGTGTATTATGTTTCTTTCTGCTGACTAAAGAATCATAAGAATAATAATAAATGTGCATATATTAGAGGATGGGGTTGGCTTCACTTAGGCACATAGAGCTACACAATACTGAAGAAGAACTGGACAAAAAATAACCAATCAGTGGACTTATATTTCCAGCACAGTAAATCTAGACGTAGTTCTATGACTCACTAAAGAGAAGGTAAACACATTGAGCCAGAAATATTCCTATTATTCATTACAGGAGACATCAGTGATGCAAAGGAATTATCAATGAAGAACAAATAAGTATCTCAGGATGTAGACAACAAAAGGCTTTCTGAAATTTTGTAGCAAATTCCTTTTGAGTTTGTACAGTCCGAGTAAGTCATGCAGCACTCCTGCACAAAGCCAACTCGTTAGACGCGCACGCGCAGGGCGGGGTTTCCCTCCGGCGTGAGGCGGGGTTGGTTTAAAAGAGGCCTTTAGGGAGCGCGGTGACCAGGAGCGCGCAAAGAGGGGCATGGCACGGCTTTGAGGGCGTGGCACGGCAATTCGCGCAGGCAGGATAAGCAGGCAGGGTTGAAGGTTTTTTTAGTTTGCTGTTCTGTTGATCGTTTTTTTTTTGTTTTTTAGTACTGGTTTTTACACAATCCAAAACTGTAGTTAGTAAAAGTGTATGTAGCCAGGTAGAACCCTCCAAGAAGGATGTGTCCGTCCAGACCCATTCCTGTGCGGAGTGTTTGAGTTTATCAGCGGCACCAGGAGGAGTTGCAGAAGAAGCCTGCCCACGGTCTGAACAGGTGAATGATCTCCTTTCGCTGGTGGCCGAGCTTAGGGAGGAAGTTGGGAGACTAAGGAGTATTAGGGAAACTGAAATGAAAGTAGATTGGTGGAGTTCCACCCTTCCATCCTTGAGAGAGGCCCACCAGGAGGCAGAGGACTCTCATGCCTCCCACTCTCAGGCAATAGGAGGACACCTGGTGGATGAAGGGGAGTGGAAATGGGTCCCTACTCAGGGAGGTAATGGAAATTCCTCCCGACCCCCATCACATACCCAGGTACCACTTCAGAACAGGTATGAGGCCCTGGATCTAGAGGATCAGTCAGATGATGTAGAAGAAAGCGATCTGCTCAGTGAGCCTCCCAGTTATACTTTATCAGTCAGATGGATTACTACCTCTAACATTAAAAAGAAAAGAAGAGTAGCTGTCGAGAGTGACTCCCTTCTGAAGGGAACTGAGGGCCTCATATGTTGTCCGGACCCAACCCACAGGGAGGTCTGCTGCCTCCCTGGGGCCTGNGGGTACGGGATATTACTGAAAGACTTCCTGGGCTGATTCAGCCCTCTGATTATTACCCACTGCTGATACTCCAGGCTGGCAGTGATGAATTGAAAAGAGAAGTGTCAGGGCAATAAAAAGGGACTTCAGGGCATTGGGTCGACTGGTTGATAGGACAGGAGTACAGGTAGTGTTCTATTCAGTCCCTTTAGTAGCAGAGAGGAATGATGAAATGAATGGGAGAGCCCAAACTATTAACAAGTGGCTCAAGGGTTGGTGTCATCAGCAGAATTTTGTGTTCTTTGATTATGGGGCTACTCTTCCACCACCTGGCCTGTTGGAACTGGATGGGCTCCATTTCTCTGAAAAGGGCAGTACGTTTCTAGCTTATGAACTGGCAGAACTCATTGAGAGGGCTTTAAACTACGTTTGACAGGGGAAGGGGATGCAGCTGGATTGTCTGGAGGCAAGCCCAAGGTTGATAAACCTAAGTTAGGGGTGAAATCACTAGCCCAGCTGAGGTGCATGTATACTAATGCACGCAACTTGGGTAATAAACAGGAACAGCTGGAAACCATGGTGCAACAGCAGAACTGT
>WEKY01044988.1:1186-48610 GCA_013390045.1 Picathartes gymnocephalus | reverse complement strand
CTTTATATATCAAATGATATCATAGCATCCTGAATCTCCACTAGCACCCTGAAAAAAGTGAATGTACCTCAATTCTTTTTCACTCTGGGCAGGGCCTTAACCACGAACAAAGACAGTGTGGGTCAGAACACCTCTTGTAACTTCAGGCACCTTCTGACAGTAGCTAGAAAACCTCTGTCTGACTGCTCTTAAAAGCTCCTGTAACCATGTGAGGAAGACTAAAAGACTCTTCCAGGCTTCATTCTTCTTAACTCAAAAGAACTGTCTCAATTAGGCAGATTAGTCATCAAGCCTAGATGAAGGAATCTACACTGAAGCCGACTGAAATTTGGTGCAATAAGCCCTGCAATAAAAAGCTGTGAAACTGGGAAAAAGGCTGTTTCCAGGAGGATGATTCTTGTGTTGTTTTGACACTGAGCTGAGTACCTCTAAAAGCCTGTGAATATCAACCCCCTCCTCACAATACTAATTCCAGCCTGAGACTTTGACATCTAAGGAAGTGAATCAAAATAATGAGGCCCCCACTTGCAACTTGCAAATGATGAGTAAGTAAATGAAACCATGATAATTAGAAACCCAAACGCAGGCAAAAAGTTGCACATAGGCTGTGCATCTCTCTTTTTTCCCCTCAGGCACTAACTTATCTTGGCCAAACCCTCCTCTCTACAAGTTCAGAGATATTTTAATTTTGAACTTCAAATGGAGTGCAAATAAAACACCAAACAAACTTAGGATGTTGCACAATTGTCAGTGGGGCCCATTTTAATATTTAATGATCTGGACACCTGCGACTATTGCTAAAAATAAAAATAATTAATTTAAAAGGAATCATTGACATAATATAACACATGATAGTCTGTTAATAAAAATGCATACTTCTAATTGAATGCTGGCACCTAGCCACCAACTAAGCACAACTTCAAAAGCAACAGCTGGGAAAGCATCTTTTAGATTTTAATTACAGTAGCTCGTAAGCCACTTATCTTTTCAACTTTTTTCTTCAGAAAGCATTTCTGTTTCACAGGAGCGAGTTCAAAGGTATTTACAACATGTAGGGTAAGAGAACTAACTCTGACATAGTCAAACTTCACTTGTAAATTTGAATTCTGGAGTAAGACAACCATTCTCAGCTTTGAAGTGTGAGTCCCATTTGAGCCCAAAAGAACACAGGCTTTGGGCTTGCTGCTCAAGGTTTTTGTTCCTTTTTTATCTGTAGATGCAGGATAAGAATTTTTATCATATTCTTTCTATTATTTGTATTTTAGCACGTCAGGGCTGCCACTGAAATTGAGGCTGTATTATGCAAGTATTTTACTATTCAAATACATAGTGAGCACACATAATCTCAGATGACTCAGTCAAGAAAGGGAGAAGGAACTACTGAAGAGTTTGGGAAATGGGCATGGAGACAGGCCTGAGTCCTGAAAAGTGATAAATTCTGTAGCTGCATCCAGAAAACTGTTTTGCTTGTGTTTAGGAAAAAAAAAAAACTTTGTAAGAATATATATATTATCAAAACTCTAAATGAGTTAAAATTATTTGCTAGACTGGCTACATGCCTTGGCATTTTTGGAGAACAGGCCCAGAGGAAGTTATGACTTATTTGATTTAATATCTGAAGTCTTAAAGTCTCTGATGCTACTCTAGATTTTCTCCACCACCAGAGAGACACAGAGAAAGTGAAAGAAATAGCCATGGAATGACTCTTCCCAAGCCAAAAGAGGTTTCTACAGCCCATCTCTGTTCACTGGCTCAAGAAATCCAGATAATTTCTTTAGATGAAGCACCAACATTTTAGCCAGCTAAATTAAACTAACTCAGTCCTGCCTCCAACGTCTTCGGGTCTGTGGAAGAATGCTCTGCCAAAACCTAGGAAATTAACTGTCCATCTGTGATTTGAAACGAGAAATTCACCCCCAAGGCTCTTATCCCTCCCCTCCCCTGGTACGCAAAGACATTTATGCAAGCTAAAATGTTTTTGTTATTAGAAACTATACTAACCAAAACAATGTTTATTTTTTCACTTGTACAGTTAATAGTAAGAGGTTGTGACTACAGGTGCCTTACAAAAAAACAAAGTCATCTCCTTTAAAAACACACACAGAGACATCCATGAATTGTAACCATATTAGCAGATAACCAGCAGGAAAAGATTACTGGAGTGAGTAATCTACATTTGACTTAATCAGGAGAACCTTTAAAGAAGAGTTTCTAGAATGTTGCAGAATCAGTGAGGACATGTAATACAAGCAATAAGTCGAAAAAAAGTCTATTTCCTAAAAGATAGATTCATTTACTAAATGGAATAGATGAACTGGCCAGTGTTGTGGAAGGGGACTAAACCTGAAATGCACCAGAGGTCTTTTCCCATCCCACAGAAATAACATACATAAAAACATCACAAGTTCCTGAACTTGGTGAAGGATTTTTTTAACAGTAATTTTACTACCTATTATAGTTAAAAGCTATATATAAGCCAGTTAATCTAAAAGACAGCGCTTCCTACATCTTCTGCAAAATCAAAATTTCCTTTTACCCTTTTTGTGGCTTTTCAAGACATTATTCATACAGAGATAAGAGTATGTCTTTGTAGGAAGATAAATAGGATGCAGGAAGACTTGGAGTCCTCTGTCCACTCTGCAGGCATAATTAAGGCCAGATTTTGGCAAGAGACTGAGGAAAACATTACTTGGTTTTGCTAAGGTGTCCTGTCCTTCCAAATTGTACAGGACCTCCATGAGAAAGGATGACAGATAAGAACTGTGCTTCACCCTTCTTAGGGAGACTCTGCCAAAGAAGCTTAGAGCTTTGATCAGCAAGTTCATGAAGGAACACTTTTTTGCATTCATTTCCAGTCCCAGAGGAAGTGGCAGAACTATGAATCCTGAATCCTGCTCTCCTGCGGTGCAATTGGGCTTGTTTGAATGACAGCTACACAGCAGACCAGGGTATCCCATTAAAAAGAAAAAAAAAAGTAAAAAAAAAGAAATCTTACACATGAATAATTATTCCCAGCTATGGAAATACCAGAACTTCAGTCAGCAGTTCTATAATCTAGAGAGCTCATGCAGAGTTCATCACAGATTTTGGAGTACTACGATTGTGGTTGTAAAACCCTGCCTGATTAATTTTTTGAATGTGTAGACACACATCTTTCATAACAAAGTCCAATATATTCCCCACAAACCTTGCACTCTACATTTACACCAAAGGATACAAAAAAGAGAAGTTAATAAAGAACTTGTGATCCAGTGTAAACAGGATGACTGGAGTTTATTAATCATAAATGAAGGTGATGAGCAGTTCAGGAGGCATATAAATGAACAGGCAACCTTGCTGAAAGGTCAGAACCTTTCAATAAGGAGCTGTCCCTGCTCCTTCCAAAGTACTTTTCTAAGTTTAGGATCAAAAAACATCACAAATGCAACTACTAAATCTGAAGGATACCTTACAGGATTTTAGTTTTGTCCTGTCCCTCCTGTTTAATAGCTTTGGGTTTAGAAGTGCAAATAACTTCGTAGTTAGGTTTTTAGGGGATTTAACAGAAATATTTTAACACAGGTAACAGCTGCAGAAGCAATAAGATTCCCTTTCAAGAGTTTGACCTTCTGCTTCATTGTAGTTACAGTCACTAGGCTAATCCTCTGGTAAAGGATTGGCATCATAAAATTTATTCTTTGTGTTATGGATGCCAGTATCCTCCACCCTGTGCTGAGGTTACTGCAGAATAGGTATCCAGTTTTAAAGTTTCCTATTTCCACTCTGAGAGAAAATTTTTCTCACTTTATTTACATCTCCATCTTTGGGATGTGGACTCAGTCCTTCTAAAGGCAACATTTACTGTACTATGCAAATTTTGCTTTTAAAATTAAAATAAACATTTACATTTGTATACATGTCTTCTTTTGTCACAAATATTGAAGGAAGGGGGAGAGATTTCTAATGGCAAACATCCATTTAGATGTCAAAGAGAGTTTTGTATGTCCACTAAATTAAAACATCATTTGCTGTCAAGCCTTAAAGATTTAGGCATTTCTTCAGATTTCTATTTATGATAGCTCTCAGGGGACATGCTGTGAAGTACTTTTGCCTGCTTTAGGCCCAATTGCATGTGACAAATGCATTAGTTTTTAATACCAGAAGTGGACGTATAATTTGATGAAGTAGGTCTTTATGCCATCAGCTGTTGTCTGCCACCAGCTTCTTATAAAGGCACTTTAAACAAGATCACCCCCAGCTGCCTTGACAATTCCATCCCTTTTCCCCCTGTAAGCAGACCAAAGCCAGCTTGAAATCAGCAGAAAGGCTTCAAATGGCGTTTGGATGGAGACGGTAAAGCTAAAAATTCCTAGAGCTCCTTCTGTTATCTCCTTTGCATGGCAAAGCAGATTGCTCCTTGGCTCACAAGGGCTCATGGCTCCAGTCCTGCCCGGGTAAGGACCTGCAGAGCATTTTCAGGCTGATACAGGCAGCCTGGTAGGGCCACATCACTCCCATGGAAAGAGGTTCCCTGCTGGGCTGTCCAGTGCCAAATTCCCCTGCAGAGTCTCTCTGCACATCCCTGAGCACCCTCCCTAACCCATCACATCCCTGCTGCTGCTGCTGCCATGAACTCCAAGGGTGACTCCTCTGAGTTCATTTGGGCTTTTCCAAAGATCTTGGTACAGCTTGCACCACGTGTGAGGAAACACAATCAATGTACACTCACAGACTTGACCACCACAGTAAAGGTACAGCTACTTCAGACATCTGCCAATTTTTTTCCTTACAGCACAAAATGACAACGTACAGTCTTTGTTTTTACAAAGTATAACATCTTAAAGTATATGTTAATAATTAAGGTATCTGTTTGACTCACTAAACAGTTGAAAACCACCTCATTAAATCTTTATTTTCTTGTCTTTTCATTCTTTGGTAGCCAGCTGTACACCTTCTGAATGACCACTGTGACAGGCGAAACAACAAAATTTATTTACTGTTCCAATTGAACAGTTCATGCCTACGGTACAAAAATAAATAAGATATTAAGGAGAAACAGAACATCTGCACTGAGCAGTGGGTTTGGTTTCTTTTATTTCCATTCTGGTTTATGAAACCTTCTGGGGAGGCTGCTATAGTCTTATCACTATATCTTCATAGCTTCCATTTTGCTGATATGTTTTTATCTAAGCCAAAGACCAAAAGAATCCAATAATGCAGATTACATTATTTGATGAATGTTTCTGTTATTTGCTAAATAATTTATCTAACAAAGCTGCAGAACCTAGTCAAATGCAGCAAATACTTCTCATCAAATGCAGCAAATACTGCTCATCACAAAAATTATTTGATAAAAAATTGAAATAATCGTTGAAGGGTATACGTGACATATAGTATTTGGATTAGGTTGTTGCATACATGACATATGACAGTTTAAAGAGTAAAAAAAGCTTTTGGATTATTTGGGTCTAAAAGCAGATCCCAGTTGCAGACACTTAATAGTGCAGACACACTAAGAACTGCAGCTTCAGTCTGCAAAAATCACCCCTCGTTTGCATTTGTAGATGCCTGAATAACAGCACTTAAAATCTGCTGGATGGTGCTTAAATTCAATTCCTCCTATTAACATACATGTCTTTTTTAGTATTCTAGTGGAAACAGTAGCAACAGTTTTTCTTCACTGAAAAATTAAAGGACATACCTAGCTACAGCAGCTATGTCATCAATACTCCTCATGAACAGTTTTAAAATTTTAGGAGAGTCTAAAATATGATTTTATCAACTGACTTAACTGCAACAGCAGGGGAAATCAAATCAGCCCTGAATGTCTTATTAGAGCAATCTCTCTTTGACACTTCTCTACATCTTACTTTTACATCTTCAGTGCATTTTTTTTTAATTAAAAGAGGGATTTACAGGTAAAAATATTTTAAGAAATAATCACATTAGTGCTTTCTGGAAAAAGGAATCAGATGTGAAATAAGAAAAAAAAAGAGAACTCTGGGGCTGTAAAGTGAACTACATCTTTATTTTGTTTAAAACCTAGAGAGTTCTTCCTTCTGTAGATTGCAGGCAAGTTGGTCTTTAGTCATACATTCTTTTCCATAAATTCTTTTTCAGACTGGTTATTTTTAAGAAGTGCCATCTTGTGCCTTGTTTCCCTCCATAGTACAAAGGGCAGTAAAGCCAAAGAAAGGGCATGGGTGTTTGTTCTTTCTTTCCCAAAGAACATATTCAAAATCAAGTCAAGTGCCTACCTTGGTTTTTCCTCCGTCCTGTTGGAGCAAGGCAGTCTCCTGGAGAAGCTCCATGCTGCTGCAATGCTTTACCAGGTGGTTTAGGCACATCTTCCCATGATGTGTGATCCCAGAGGCCTTCCCTCACAGACTCTGTGAATTGGCAAGTCTAGTTATTGCCATTGTTTACGTTATCTCCTTCTTCCCCCCACTCATAATGCCAGAGCAACCAGGCAGTCCTTTCCTCTCTTGCCTTTTTCCCAACCTGGAAATGAAATTTGAGATTATTTTAGTAAGGAGGTAATATAAAAGTGGATTTTTTATTGAAGGCTTTTAGGGACAGTTACAGAAAGATTTTCACAAAAGCCCACTTACATGGGGTGAATACAGTTTTTACGCATTTAGTAAATTAGCATAATTGAAAAAAAGCACAAATTAGGAGGCCAAGTGGTGATGGAATTTTTCTTCTGGGTTAAGCCCTTTCTAAGTTTTCTTCCCTTCAGTATTAGCTGTACTTTGCCTATGAAATACGTCTCGAACTAGCCTCTAATACAATAGGCTACAAATACATGTGTAAAGAACACAGAGAACATATAAAAGGAGGAAAGGTAAAACCCCAAACCGGCATCACTTCTGAGTGGCAAGGTTTTATTCATGCGGATAGGTGTCCATGTTCTGCATCATCAAGGACTGCGGTGACTGAGAGCTCCTGCTGACCAGCATTGCTCCATGGAGGTCCAACCCTTGGCAGAGCTTTGTGCAAGAGCCACGAGAGGAAACAAAAGTAGAATGCAGGAGATTTGCAAGGTCCTTGGATCTGCTAAATCCCCAGAAGCTCTTAATGGCCTTCTGAAAGAAATTTTACAGGCTAAATTATCTCCTAAAGTCATTTATAATAACAGTTTAATACCTGATTAGTAGGACTAACTTGAATTGTCAGGAGCATGGACTTGGTCATGTAATATGTCATATATATCTCCTATGATCCCCAAATTCTCTTTCATTTTTCCTTGAAAAGGAATTAAAAGCTTTCTCACAGGGAAGAACAGAGCAACCTGATAAAGGGGACACCACTCTTGTCCTTTTTATTAGATGATCACACAATGGCTGAGAAATTTTGAAGGATACTGCAAAATATTACAAATTTTTTCAATTTGGTTTTTAAAGTCACAAATAAGAAGCTGCTGGAAAATCATGATGCACGTTCACCTAGCCCAAAGTGGAGTGCCAGTGATGAATCAGTTTGCAGAATATAACCTCATACCTGTACCATATTAATTGCTAAATGTAGGTATATAACTCATTTACACACTAGCAGATTATATTTATTTATGTTATTGACTCACACCAAAAGCAGTGCATATAAATTAAAAAAACAAAATCTTGCAAAGCAAAAGCAAGACTATGCAGGAATGATTCCAGAAGCTGGCTACTGTTCCCTGTGATTTGACAGGATCACATGCTGAAGTCTGTTACTGATTAGGAGCAGAGATTCACAAGATTGTTAAAATCAGGGATTACACTTATTATGGCAAGAATTCAATTTAGTTTTACAGTTCATTGGGGTACATTATTTAATGATTTTATTATATCAACACATTTCCTTGGAACATACCAATTCAATTTTAAAATTATGTTGTATATTTTTGAGTTGTGGTTTTTTTTTTTCCCAAATATATCCTTTTATCACTGGATAACATAGTAGAGAAGTTAAAAACCAATGTTTTGAGAAAGTTAGAATACATGTTTTGGCAAAAAAAAAAAAAAAAGAAAATTTTTCATCCTGATACGAGGTCAAATCAAACTTATTTGAAATCAAATCAAATATCACAATTTTCTTTAGGAAGGGAAATTCAGTCACTTCTAATTAGACTGGTACATCAAGAGGAATAAAAGTCTACTTGACAGTGATTGTGTTGTTTCCTCTTGTGATTGTGATTATCTTAGGATCAAAGATCTACATGAAAATCACATTAAAGTATGCCTTCAGGTTATGTATAAATCAACAATAGTGTTTTCTCTTTTGTGTTGATGAAGAAGCAATGTTTTTTCCTTTTAACACTATTGTTGTTTTAAACTTTTCTCTAAGAAAAAAAACCCACAACCAAATGAAGTGAAAATTTGTAAATCTTGCTGCGTTTTTCCCTGGATCCATATATTCCTTTCTTACTTTTACAGCCGTGTGATTGTCTATGTACCCTAGAACTGTTAAAAATCCCTTTGTATAGCAAATTCTCAGTGATGTGAAAAATCTAACACACCATTTCTTGGAGGGCAGTTCAAAATTTTAACCATCACAAGTAGATTCGTACTCATTTGATGCAGAAAACAGAACAACCATGTTAATCACAAAAGTGTATTTCCCTCCAGCCTTTTGCCTGAGGGAATTCACTTCTCAGTGATCGACCACAACTCTCTGCTTAGGAATGCATCCTCTACACTTCATTTAATCCACTGATGCTAAAAGCTTTTTAAAAGGCACAAAAAAAAAAATTATTTCCCCCATGTCATCTCTTCATAGGGAGCAAAGCATGGGTTGCTGCGGCGGATTTTTATGGTTTTGCCTTCCTTAGTTGGTATGTTCCGGATGCCCCCCCCCCCCTTATTTGTACTTGGTTTGTCCCTTATTTGATTGCCATACAAGTTCTGCCCCTGTTGCTCAGTTATCCCTCTCTCTCCCTTGTCATTTTCCCCAGCCCTGCCTCCCTGGCCAGAATGTTCTTTGTTATTTAGTTACCCATTGGTTCAACTGTATGTACCCCCGCCTCCCTGCTCGTTCATTTGTTATTGTGTAAGTCTGTCTGCCCTGAGACCCACCTCTGTTGTACCCCCATTGGCTCAGTCCCATGCTCCACCCCGTCAGCTAGCCATATAAAACCCTGTGTCACTGTCCCTCGGTAGCCACTTGGAGCTAGATCTCACTGAGGATAGAGGCACTCGGTGCTATCTCTCTTTGAGGGCAGTTCCTTGTGGCTAGGGCTCCCAGATCTCTGTCCCTTCGACCAGTAAACCTTGATTGGAACATCAGAGATTGGAGCCCGCCCTCATGTTTGCCTCCACCACGCGTTTCAGACCGGCTTGAGTGTGCTGGTTTCAGCTCTACTTGCTGCTGCTGCTGCTGCGACAGGGGGTCCAGAGGAGTGACCCCCGGAGGAGACGTCTTCGACCGGCGCAGCCAAGCGCCGCGTCAATGGGTCTTGGATTGAATTTCCAGTCTCATTTTCCTCACTGCTTTTCTCCTCTCCCTATTGTCTCCAGAACTGCATGGCAGTAAGGGCAGCCACAGACTGCTGCAGGTTCTCAGAGAGGTTAAATCATCTCTGCTCTAGCAGGTGGTCAAGATCCAGCCACATCTAACCCTACACTAGAGGGCCTTTAGAGCTCTCTTCAAACTAAAATAACCTATGAATTTGGATAAATATTAGTTTATAAGGAGCGTTTTCCTGACCAACCTCACTGCTCAGGAAGAAGAAGGCTGGGCTTTTTCATTTATTTGTTTATTTGTCTGTTTGGAGGTTTTGTCTTTGCTTTGATTTGTAGTTTGGTTTCTTGTTTTTCTCTAGGGTTTTGCTCTCTTTCTGGTATTTCCTGTACTTTTCGAGCCTCTCAATATCTTGACATATTTATCTCAGAGTAATTCTTCCCCATTGGTGCAGGGTTAATTTGTAAAGGAGAAAAAGGGATGCTTTTAAGTTTTTATTGATATTCTGCCTCCTGGATAGCTGATGATCACTAGCATTGGCCTAAAGGTTCTTCTGTCTTTCATCTGGTTTAGGGCTCATGGACTATCTCTTGCTAGTGATGCTCCAGCTCTCACATCCACATTGCTCTGCCACCGTTCTGGAGGTGGCAAAACGAAAGCTTTGCCTCTGCCTAAGCCACAGCAACTCAGAGTTTTAGATTATTCCACAGATAAAGGTGGATTCACACTCACATTCCAGATGGTGGAGCATGAGTTGGAAGTAAATATCACCTATTTCTGCTGCTCCTGCCACGGGGGTAAAAGTTGTCAGTAACAGAGCTGTGACAAACAGCTGGGTGGTGTTTCAAAACACTGCAAATGTTCATTCAAAGGCAGCAGATCAGAACCCTACAGTGTAGTTAGCTGCACATTTCTCCTTCTGCTGACTTAACCAAGATAATGTGAATTATCATGCTATTTCCAGCCATGGTCATTAATATGTTAGAGATATTACTATAAAATAATAATAAAAATGGAGTCATCTTCAAAGCTCTCTTGTTGACTTCCCCTCAAATCTGATATTTATGGATTTTGCTTAAAATTTCACAAAACCCAATTGCACGACATAATCCACTTACTGCTCTTCAAATGCATCCATAATGTTTTGCAGAAGACTCATTTAGAGACCAAGGAAAGCTCTGCTCTTTTCTGATTAATTTCTGGCAAAATTCTCAGTGCTTCTTTCTAGCCCTCTGCTATTCTGAGTCCCTAGATTAGAAACACATTATTCTGATAGCTTCAGTGTGATTCAACTGTTGTGAATAGGCCTGCATTTTTACATCTGAAGCAAAAGCAATCTTTGCTCAGCCAACACTTTATGAAAATCAACTAATAGAGAAGAAAAGCTGATTTTCATACTTGGGGAATATGAGGAACCCCAAGCATTGTCCCCATGCCTACTCCCAAACAAGGGTCTTTTAGCCTTTTTAACATTAAAAAATAGCTTCATGCTTGGCTCATTACAGTGAAACCACTGCAGATTAAACCTCTCTATCAATTACAAGCAGCCGAACATCCTTTAGCATCAAACAGAATGACAAAAAGCTACACTATAATGAGTAATGGCTAAGGCCAATTGCTATTTAATTATGGAGATGACTTAACACCCTTTCATTGATGTTATCTGTGTGTTTCAGAATGAAAGTTATCATGCATTGCTTTGCTTCAGCTCTTACAGTAGATGAGAGCAGGAACAAAAAGGAAGCCTTTCCAGAGAGAAACGGCAAAAACTAGAAAAATCTATCAGCCCAGCAGTACAGTTCACACTTCACCATGCACCCATGACAAGACAGGAGCTCCAACACATTGTGGAAAAAGAAAATTCATGCATGACAGCTTATAGTGGGGAGGGAGCTTGAAAGAGAGAGTGAAAACTGCAGCAGCCAGAGCCTGTGCCATGAGCAGTTCCCATGAAGATGCCTGGTCCCTGCATTTTGTAAGCGAGAGATAAGAAGGACAGTGAAGTTAGTCATAACATGAGAGATATTTCAGATGGGAAGGACCTGGCAGGTCATCTGTCCACCCCCCCTGCCTGGGCAGGATTATACCGTGCAGTATCTTCTCAGAAAGATTGCACAGAACAATTTCACATGAGCAGAGGAATGGAGTAAAGGACATAATAGATCTGTTCCATCTCTAACTTCTGCGAGTCAAGAGGTCCAGTCTGCAGCCGGTGTGAGGTGGCTGTGGGCACAAACACTGCAAAGTGTTGTAAGAAAGGAAATTTGGAGGAAAATTCTACCCTCGGACCAAGCCATGCACGTGCATGCAAAACGTGGGGTTTGATGTTGGTGAGCACACAAATTATCCCATGAAGGACATTTTCAATTCAGTCATAAAGGGTGACCCCTGTTCTGGGGGCACAATGCAGCATTTTTGTCTGCTTGTATATGTGCCTCACATCTTTTAGACTGATGGATCTATATTATTTAAAGGGATATAGATGAGTTAAATGATTTCCACTAATATTATTGATGAAATCTTGCACTCACAATCATTTAAGCTTCCAGTTTGAGACTGTAAAAACAAATATTATTAGAGAATAACGTCTGCTTGTATATTTACAGTAGCAGAATGACAAAGTTTGTTTAGGAACGATTATTTTTCCTGAATTTAATGAAAATAGAAGTACCTAAGAGTATATCAGGTCAATATTAGAGGAAGGAGTGTAAGACATGGTTTTTTTATACAAATCCCAAGTGACAAATTTCAGAATATGAAGAAAGCAGTAAATTACGTTTCCTTACAATTCTTAGGAGAAGCATAAAGGATGAGGTAAAACACTTGAAAATGCAACTAAAAGACAATATTTTAAATCCTTCTTCCAGGAAATCCTTACATGTGTTTAAAGTTAAGAATGAAGGGAATCCTGCTGATTAAACCTAGCTATAAATACAGTCATTTGCTGGATTTGAACATACAAGCAATTAGAGAAAGGAAAAAGAAGAAAACAAAACAGACAAGCTGTTGGCTGGACAGATCTTAAAATAAATTCGTTTGCCAAGAAAAGATTTTGCAGAAATGAGAAATGTAAATCTGTCTCCATTTTGCATTCTCCCTCAACATTAGGTAATTTTTGGGGTCACTATAATATAATTGAACTTAAAGGAGGACAAGTGGTGTTTCAAAATAGCATGAAGGCACATGCCTATTTTTTACAGAGAGAGCAGTATTAGCAAAAGGCTAAATCTGAAACGAGAAATGAAAATAGAAAATGTCAGAACATCAAATACAGTGTTTTGTATTTAGCTGCCAAGAGCATGAAGGAAAATAACTGGCAAATTATGACCATCTAGTAGCAATCTGTAGATAATATGTTATGATTGAGAATGGTATTCAAATGTGTAGATTATTGGTAGCTCAAATTCACAAAATCAGAAATTGTAACTTACCATAATGGCTTACATATCCAGCACATGGATTTATGGAAACGTGGAGCTCGGAAAGTTTCCCTGATATCTCTCTTACTTTGTTGTCACTTAAGTCTTTGTTACGTTTATATGTTGTAGATTAGAGCACTTTGCAGTTGCTAGATTCAGCAGATTTCCTTTTTCAATAACACTTTTTCATTTTGCCTACGGTAGCCTTTGAGTCTTGATTACAAATGCACAATCGATGTCATTGGAGCGGCTCAGCACTGATCTGAGGGAGCAGAGTCCTTTCTTAATTAGCACTTACCAAAGAGCAGCCAAGATTCTCCCTTCTGGTTTGATGGTGGCGAACTGATTGTGTTTAAACAAAGTTTCCCTTCTCATGGAGATAAATCCTCTAAGGAGAACGTTTCTCATCTGTCCTCCAAAAACTTCAGAGCTCCACATCTTCACAGTGTAGAGCACACATGAGAACTGTGTGCTTTTCCAAGCAATGTCCAGCAAAAAAGAAAGGGACACTAAATCAGATCCTAAAACATATCAAATTATGTGTGTGATAAAATACCAATCACGTGGAACCACAAATAAGTTTCCCACGTCAGCTGGCATGGATTAACAGGTACAGAAATCGCTTTCCAAAATGGAAGTTGCTAGAGAAACATGCTAGTTATTTCTGTCCTCATGTAGATATTTCTGTTATTAATGGCTAAAGAGATGCTTGCTTTGATGACCAGTGCAGTTACCTGGAGTCTGAAGGTCAGCTCAGCCTTTCAGAGAGACGGCTGAGCACACATTTCCACTAATAATTTTTGTTTGAGTCAAATCTGAATATCCACATACACTGCAAGAAAAGAGTCAGTCAGGGTTTACACAGGAACCACCGGGGGAGGCAATGTAGTTCAGCGACGTGGGATCTATTTCCAGCCACTGATTTTGTTTGTGACACTTGGCATTTTACACCTCCATGTCTATGTGTCTATCTCCTCTCTCTCCCCCTGGTCTGCTTTGTTTATTTAAATTCTAAGCCCTTCCAAGTCGGGACTATCTCTCACCAGGTATTTGCACCACACTCATCAATTTCACTTGGGCTTTCATTCACAGGTGTTGCTGTACTATCAATAGAATTCACTTTTTTATTTACATTGATGCCTTGGAAAGAGAAGTGAGGATTCTACTAGGACAAGCATTGTGCCTACACAGAAGAAAAAGAAAGTCTGTTCTTATTAACTTTTCTCTTCAACTAAATGCAATACGAAATAAATTAGTTTCATACTACAAGTTTTGGGGATTGGTTTTTGTGTGGTATCAAATACTCTTTGAAAAAGCCTGTGAATGTGAACACAAACATATTTAATAGTTTGATATAAAAACAGTTTTTTTCTGTTATCACAAAGTCACGCAAAATTTTCTGTTCTTTCAGATACTCTTGTTTGTAAACAGCAATAGCAACAAAATGAGAGATAAGAGATTTAAGGGAGTATAGTTATTCACAGAGATTTAACTCAGGTGATTTCACAGAGCATTTTACAGAAGTCAGCCATGCAAACTTCAGGAGCAGGGCCTAAGGTCTGTGAAACAGAAGTGGAACAGACCAGGAATATTTTTTACCTTCTTCTGATAGGATATTCATAATTTCATCAAGTATCTAGTGAGAAAGGAAAGACATGTAAGTTCTCAATAAATATACCAAATACTTTATATTTATTACTTCTCTGGAATAACATCCTGGCTTTCAGACCAAATTCTTTGGTGACCTTACATCGTTTAATCCACCCTGAGTCTATAATTAGGACCCCTCATTTTTCTGTCATGCAGATTTTTTTCAGCAGCTCTCTTAAGCACCAGCAAATCTACATTCAAATATCACTGTGGTAACACTGAGGCATCCATGTTGCCAAAAAAATCTGTTCCAAAAATGGCAAAATGGTAAGTTCCATATTTTCCTTTTACATATATATATATATATATTTTAATCTAAAGCAGTCACCAGTTTCCCTCCATGAAATCTAAAGAAAGCAGCGATGTATTTCTTAGTGGAATCATGCCATAGGCATAATTTCATTTTAAAATAGGATATTTTAGTAGAAAAATAATTAAAAGTCCGGATGGCATCACCATATTGTTTTTTTTAATGGATCACCTTTCCCCTCAAAACCAGTGGGCTGTAGAAGGCTGGAGGGTTCCACACCATTTGGCCCAATAACGGGCTTTTGATCCAACGAGCAGAAAAAAAAAGAAGGAAGAAGGTGAAGATGCTGAAAAAAGTAGGAGTCATTTGTACATTTTGAGACAGGTGATATCAGAGCGCTGTGACTCATCCAGCAGTACAAAGATGCACTGGCAGGCTAAGCCAGGCTGGGTTTGTCAGGATAAGTCAGGTGAGGATTTCTGGGTTCCTCTCTGGTCCTACTCCCTGCAGAGTTAAGCGAAGCCCTGATCCACTGGAGGCAATGCCTTGCCTGTGAACGCTGCTGTAATACATCACTTTCAGCTCATTCTCTTTAATTACTTTTTTTTCTTCTTCTTTTTTTTTTTTTTTTTTTTCTTTCCTGCAGAAGACTTCTATAACTACAGGCAATCTTAACCCTAATAAAGTGAACATTTAATAAATATTACTCGTGCCATTCTTAGAGGCCCTGTTGAGTTCTCATACATAATCGCTTTATTTTAAGCTTTGGGATGTAGATGATAAAGTGAGCAGGGGTGATTCAGAGTAAGGGCAAGACATTGCCACCTTTCTTGCTATGGAAAGACACTCCTCTGCAGTGTTTAAAATGTAGGGGAAAGCCTAGTGATTGATTAGCTAGTTAAGTGATAAGGAGGTGTATCAGGCAGGGATGCAGAAAAGTACAGATGATAAGGACAATCAAGTATGCTCGATCTGAAAAAAATTACAGTGCTTTCTAATAATTTAAACTATATTTTTAAGTGAGAAAAATTTACTGCACTGAGTCTCTAATTTTCTACACCCTTTTTTTTTTCCTTTCCTTTTTTTTTTTTTTTTATGAAAGACAAACGCTATGGAAATTGTGTCCATTTTTTCCAGTGGCGTAATCTTTCCTTGAAAAGGAAATTAGTGCATCATCAGACTTCCATTTGTCCATATAACATTCATATTCTTTGATCTCTTACTGGCATATTGTAATACTGATAATTATCTTCTTCTCCTGTTTTTTATAACACCATGTGGCATTCTATTATGTTATACATTATTAACAATATTATACATATAATACAATTCTGCCAAATCAGGTTGTGGAAGCTGTACAATATCAGGTAGGCTATTAGGCTTCAAATTAATGATCTCTATAGGTCACAGGCACACTAAGGATACTCATAAAATATTTTCATTGTGATTTTCAGGACCTTGTACAATTATATTAATATTTCAGATATTTTATGCATTTTATGTTCAAAGGGGAGGGATCTTCGTGATTAGATGACAACCCTCCATTTTCTCATTATTCAGCCTCCATTACCATAAAATCCTGTGCTGTGGCAATTCTGCTTTTCCTTAAAGAGTACTTGCAACAAATTTCATTAACACGTCAGAAGCTCTTCTACTGATCTGGTTAGAGAGGTTGCTGCCAATCCATGAGCTGCTGTTACTGGGATGTCTTCAGATGAAGTCTCAAAGCCTTTTGCTTACTTCACTTTTGTTATCCTAGGAGTCAAAATACTCACTGATCCTTTTTGCTGTTTCTTTCTTTTAGCCAGTTGTACAAGAAGTATTTCTTTCCTTACCCATGAATGCGTGTTTATTCTTCTGCTAGTGGGCACTGTCATGAGGAACCTTTTTGTACACGTTGGAACAGCTTCTACTTTTTTGTCTGGTAGGCAGCAGTGGTTTTCTGAAGGACTATTTTGAAACAGTGTAGCTTTCCTTATTTATACATTATCTCTATCAAGAATAATTTTCCACTTTCTACAGGAAATTTTAATTTTCGTAAAAAAACTGTGTTAACTTTGCATCTCCATCGCTTTCCTCTCTTTGACTTTTATTTTTCTCTGTAAGGAAAAACTATTAATTTCTAGTGATTTTCCTTTTTAGAAAATTTGGGCTGCTATTGGAAGCCTTCTCAGGTGTTTTATACAAACTATGTGGTTTCCAGAAGATGATCCATCAGCAAAGAGTGAACTACATCTGAGGACAAAGTCCTGGTTTAATATAATCTAATCACCAACTGTGGTTATCCTATCAAAACAGATACATTTTTTAGGTTATATTTTTTCCAGGGCCATCAATATTTTAACATAGTTGCCAAATAACAGTGAAAGTGATAGGAATTTAGGCACAGAAATGAAAGAGTGTTTTAAAATTTTCTTGGAAATGAAAATAAATATTATAGTTATTTCTTTTTATGACCAGACCTGGGACATCTTTGCTTTTGCTGGCCTGCTGGATGCTAAGGCAAATCCTGCTTTGCTTTACTGCTCAAGGAGCAAACCCAGCCAGGTTTTGCTGTGAAGTCTCCCCTGAAGCAATGGCATTTGTTCCAGTCCCCATGCCCAGAGATCAAATTCCCACCAAACAAAAAGCCAGAGCAAACGAATGCTCCTACAGCAAAATTTCCAGTCATCCAAAAGGAGTTGTCATCCTCTTCTGCCCACCTTTAACTTTGGCCAAACACCGAAACCAACTCTTTGGGAAGAAAGACAAGTTTTCACTCAAAGTCTACTTCTGTACACTTCTATGAATACAAAAATATGTCAGTATCGTTCACATCATCCAAAAAGAAACAAAATTCAGTTAATGCAATAAAGCAAATATAGCAAAGGAACCGTGGGTAATCAGTGTTAAGCAGTGTAGGTTTTTCCATTTTGAGTTGGCTTTTCCCTCTCCTTCCCCTTGGCAGGCACAAAGAATTCCAGTCGAGCAGAGCGTGCAGCTATGCCCATACCTGCCTCACCAAACACTGATGTTTCAGAGGATTGAAATACTTTCTATGTAGAAAAAAGAAGCGGCATTCAGCTGTAAAAAGCCACAAACTGGGAAAGGATTTAAGAGAGTAGCAAAGGTGGAAAGAGGAAGCAAGGAACTAATGAGATCAGAAATTTGTACTTTGCTTTTCAGCATCATTTTCCCCACTACCTGATTCAGCATAGAACCAAGCTCTGTGGGATTTAAACAAGTTAGGCAAATATTTATGTGCCTTGCTGAAAAAGGACAGTTTGCTGAATGATGTTTTATTGAATCAATGTTCTGCTGCCTCCAATGAAAATCTGAGCACAGTCAACTACAACTGACAATCCCATGCTTTCTTTCTTTATTTATATATTTATTTCCAAAGGTCACGCATTTGTATCCTGAACATCTCTTGTCTCCCATTTATTATACTATTTCAGGGTTGGTTAATCTTTACAATATTGAATTATGTAAGTTTCTAAAGCACAATTTCCCTGTTTCATTTTTTTTAGTAGAAAATTACTTCATGTTTAAAAGGTTATGAAAATTAATTATACCAATATTTACTCACATCTGTGGCACTAGAAACTGCTCAGAGAAAAAAGGGATATCCAGATGTCTTCTCTTTGTGTTGTAGGAATTTAACAACCAGTTTTAGGGACTTAGAATCTGATTTTTTCTTTCCCCCGTAGTTAAAAAAAATACATACAGATACATACATATAGACATATCTGCATTCTACACATTCTCTTGCATTACCACACTGCCTGAAGGCAGCACAGCCAAATCTAAATTATTGTTTCCCTACATTTTGTGCAACCTCTTGTGATCAATCAAGATGAAAAACTTTATGTAATTGTATTTAATTCCTTCCAACAGTAAAGGCTGGTTGCCAGCCATGACTTAAGTAAAAACTGAGAAGAGAAAGTAGTATTTGTTATCTCAAAATTTGTGAAAACAGCCCTGAATGCATACAGAAAACTGCTACATTTTCCTGTGAAACAAGCCACCAATTTTCACTATAACAGTACTAACCTTCAAAAGACACTTTCTGTTTTTAATCTAGGAATCGATTTCCTTAAAGTTTTTTATTTCATCCTCACTGAAATAAGTTAAAATTTAATACCAAATAGCAGCATTAAACCTCATCTTTTCCTTCCCTCCTGAATTTTAGGTCTTTTCAATAATCAGCCAATTCTTTTGTTCTTATGGACTAGCATGTGCTTTATTTTTGTGAGGTACTTTATAACCTTTTGTCACTGAGCAATAAAGTGTTTTACTTTATTTATCCTTAACAATAAACATGATTTTTCGGGTTTGTCTTCATATTCACATCAAGATTGATACAGGCTTTACTAATTTATTGTGCATAGCACTACGGAACATAAAATTTGCAATTTAATATAAGTATTTGGTATAGGTGCCATTAGGTTAGAAGAGAGTTGTAAATGTCTCCAGCATTTGTTAAGTTTTATGACTAATCCTCATCCTAAGTGGTCCCATTGGACAGAGGTGGTGGTTTTCTTCCACACTTATCCTCTTTTTAGGCCTAAACACTCCCTTTCTGATAAAAGCCATTAAAGAATAATAAAATTTTCAGGAGCGCTTCACTGCCTTGGGCCACGCTTCCCTTGCAGTGACTGCAGTTTGCTGTAGGCAAACCCAAGCCAGCCCTGTGAGCAGGGGCTGGTTGGACTGTCCAGCGCCCCATCTTCACCCTCCCTATGGTTCTGCTTGGCTGAAATGACGAGGGCACAAAAAGCAGGGCTTTGGAGAACAGGTGTAGAAACCTGTGCTGGTGACAAGTTCACAGCTCCTGCCACCTCGTGTGGCACCACTTGGCTTCCAAGGGAAAGGCTGCACGTGCCACAGCAGCTAAACAGGCACTGCCTTTCACCACCTTGGTCCACAAATTACCTGCTTTGCCACTTGTTTGGCAAAGCCACTTGGGCTGAAGAGCTCTCGTGTTCCAGGCATACCAAGGAACTAGGTAGGAGTGGAACTAGAGAAAGGAATGGTCTGTGTTTCCACACTTTGAAAGCACCACCTTCCCAAACGACACTCTCTGTGATTCCTGTTAAAAATTAACAGACTTGGACAGTCTTTCTACCTGTTGGAAAAAGGCTTTTGGATAATACTGTGTTGGTTATATTCATTGTTCAGGGCAGCTTACAGTTTTAGAGGGATAGACACCATCACTGATTGGTGTCTTTAGATAGAGGCACCGTCACTGCTGTCACTCTCATCAGAGGTTGAGGCAGGTCTCCAGTATCACAATCTCCAGGTAAACTGGCACCAGCAATTTGTGGTTCATCACACAGAAAATTCTGTTGTTTCACACAAGAAAGGAAAAGAAATACATTAATGAGAAAGAAATCAGAGAACCCTAAACCAACACTATATTCATATTTGTTTCACTCACGCTGTTGTAAAAGTTCCTCCTACCTAAGTGCTACATATTTAACACTCGCCAGTTTTAATGGAAAGAAGAAAGTGACATATGAACACAAGTCTGATCAAATTGTATTTTCATCCTTGGCACTACTCAAAAACTGTCTAGACACACTCTGGGGCAACCTCCTGTAAGTTGAGCAAAGGGGTTGGACAGGAAGATATCCAAAGGCCTTTCCAACATCAGTTATTCCATGATTCTGTGAAATCTAGGGCTAATGCTGGATTTCATGAGGACTATCTAAAACACAACCTTAGAAGACTTTATATATTTATACTGTTAGTTATGTGACCGATAAAGCTCACAGGGATATATTTTTCCTTCTTGGAGTACAGTGTAGGAAAATTGACAATACATGTTACTGTTCCACTACAGAATTCATATTCTTGTTTGCATCTCAAGTTTACTTAGTCTTGGAAAACAGAATTTAGTCTTGGCAGAAGAAAAACAAGGATGTGTAAGCATTTCCTGTTGAAGTGCGTGTTCTGTAGGATAACCACAGAGGGAATTGAATCTCTTGAAGTTTAACTTTCTAAAGCCTATTGTGACTACAACACGGATAAGAGACTTGTCATTTTATTAATGAAGAGTGACCAGTTGTCACCCCCACATGGGAAAAAAAAAAAAGAGATTGCGACACATTAGCAATGAAGGACCATGAGACAAACCAAATGTAAATACCGATGGTTGAAAGAGATAATTAAAGCTCTTGAGACCGCAATTATGACAAGGCAGCATGACAAGGCACATGTATGGCGACAGAATATATTTATATTGACAGAATCTGTCCGAGAAATCCTTTTTGTACAATCTATGTGTCTGTCACATCTTTGGACTGCACATGCATTTATTGACTTTGTGTTAGCGTAGATCTTGAGATTTGTCCCTTTGCCTTATTACTCAATGACACTTGGTTAAATATATTGTGTTTTCAAACACCAGGCTTCCTGAAGCTATTTTTGTGGAAGTTTGATTTCAGTGTGTACATTACTAAGTGATATTTCCATTCCATTCCATGTATTATACACATTATGCTACTGTCACTCACAGATCCTTAGTTTATATTGGATATGCGTGCACAGTATGGATATTTTGACACTGTGTGTCCTAAGAATTTAGTGTGCTATCAAAGTCAGGCCTGATCTTTAGACATGTGATTAATTTTCTAGAGGAACTTAAAAATACTCAAAATGTAAGTAATTCTAGCTTAGAAATTTTTGTTTGAGGACATTTGTTAGAGACAGACAGACCTGAAAAACAAAACTACATTCATCAAGTTCATCTCTTTTGCTTTTGGTAGCCAAATGTATTCTGATTATATTTTGTTATGGGGAAAATAAAAAGAAAAAAACATGCCAATGCATACTGACACATAAAAAGAACTACATAAAAATAATTTATATATACATAAAATGAAAGGTAATATTCAGCATTTGCATACAGAGATTTCTTCATTTACATTTTGCATATTGAAGAAATCAGGACGATGCACCGCAAAAGTGCAATGCTTAGGAAATTAATGCTTCCAGGTCGTCAATAATAATCTTTAAGTAATAAACATAGAAATAGATTACAAATAGTTTCAACAGTAACTTTATCTAACAGTAACTTTGGTTAATTAAAGTTAATTTTGATTAACTTTACTACTTTTAACATTTGATTTTGTTATACCAGCAAGGAACATACACCGTTTTATTAACCAAAACAAAATAAGAAATAACTTACCTTCCATTAGGACTTTAGCATTCAAATGCTTTTTAAAAATCTAGTTAGATCTACAATTGATTTCACACTGAGTTTGACTCAACTTTGTAACTGGGTTGCCAGGAAGAAGAAATAACGTCTCCTTAAAAATATGGTTCAGCATTTCCTTCTATACAACTCATAAACTCCAGAAATCAGATGACGAATTAAGAGGAAAATCACCTTTCATTAGTGGGTAATGCATTTTGAACACTTGAGGCTTGATAAGGGAGAGCTACAAATGTGACTTACCGTTTCAGGAAAAAAAACTAGCAGAGAGAAGGTCCAAACAAGATCCATTTTCTTTCTTTTACAGGAACCTTCCTTGTTTCAGGCGGCCTGGTTTATTGATTTTGAAAGGTCAGTGGTAGAATCAGAGAGATTTAATGATAAATGTGAAGGTCTGCTACAAATGACTAATTTCCTACCATTCATGATTGTATTAGCTCCTGGTTTACTGACATTTGGGTGGACATTCTGAGACTGCTTCTCATTGAATTATGGCGTAGAAACCCTCTGCTTACCATAACTGTTGATTCTGCTCTCACAAAATGCTGAGAAAGGGTTAAAGCAGGGATTTTCAACAGAATTCAACAGAATTCTGAAACATTTTATAGATGAAGGTGGATTCAAAAATTTCTATTTTTAGTGCCATTTCTTATAAAGATAAATCCACATGGATTTATATATTTACATATAAATATATAACATATATTTTATATAAGTTCTCAAGTCTTCCTGCAATCTCAAAATTTGAAGGCATCCATTGGAAAGAATGATACTCACTTATCTGAGATGATGAACTATATGAATGATACCCACCTATTCAGATGTGAAATTCCAGTCTAAGTCAGAAGCCGCCCTTTACTTCCAGTCTGGTTAAAGTCTAAAAATGGGGAAAAAAAACCCTTTTAAGTTTGCATTTGGTATTCAACACTGATATATTTCTTCCTTCTCCCTCACTTGTTTTTCAAATGTTTTAAAATCTTAAAAGTCACCAACATTTTTGCAAATTCAGACAGCAATACAAAAATCTAGGACTATTTTTTCTGCTGTATGCCTCTTGACCGTGGTTCTAGTATTAGCTTATAATTGTTTATTTGCAAAGAAGGAGATTCCTGAAGCATAGGTCAGTATATTATGTAAATATAATACGAACCAGGACAAATATATGCTATAAACTCCGTTCTGAAAAGTATCACTGGAAATGATTGGAAGTAGCGTCAGAATGTTTTCGGAGCTCTCTCAAAACATCTGTCCCTGGAAACATTTACACTACAGCCTGGAAAGTACAAAGCACAGATTGGGTCAATAGCAGACAATCTGGATGAACAACATGTTTGTTTTTATTGTTTGACTGGCCTTGTGCAAAGGTGCTTGTGTGATATATTCGTGCCTTCCAATAAACTGGAAATACAGCAAGACTGTACATAGCTGGATCACTAGACCCAGCTCCAAGCAAAGCATTTAGAAGGTTTAACAAGCCTTGTAAGACAGGAACAAATTTCAGTATTTACCAGTTGTCTCTACCCAGTGTGAAGAAGGGCTTCTCAGAGCCGCTAAAGTTTTAACTATAAATATGCTCTAAATCAAAAAAATGCTTTTTATGTGTGAAGTTGCTCTCAGTCCTTGCATGCAAGAGCTAGATTTGAGGGGAATCTGAATCCTGAATGTCATGGATTTTCTGCTGTTCTTTTAAGAGAATCTCACTATCTTTACAGCCAATAAGGTATGAGGGGGGTTGATATGCCACAACATATTGTGGCTGAGATGAAAATTAGCATTTCAAATGGCTGGAGCTATTGTACTCTTAAGTAGGCCTGTTTAACCCATCATTCAAGCAAGGGAAATAAAACGGCTGAAGGGCTTTGGCAACTTTTTTTTCATGGAAGTGGATTCCAAAGATGGTGTCTGCTGTAACTAAGATCTGGATGTCCCTTTAGCCAGTGTAGCAAACCGTGCTTTGGGAAGCCACAATGCCATCCTCAGCTGTGGATATGAGATAAGGATGCTGCCTAATAAGAACAGTTCTAGGACAAGCACAAATGAGATTACTTGGAGAAGACCTTAGGTGTGCCAAAACCTAGGCTGACTTTTTTGTCTTGGGCTGTCACAGTTGGGAAGGCTTAAGCATGTGTATCCTGTAGTTTGAAAAGGAGGTTGAAGAACAAGATTTTCAAGGACAGTGTCAGTGAAATGACACAAGGGTTGGACTTGCAGAAAGAGCCCAAAGAACTAAACCTATTAAAAAACTGGCACATTACAGATTTTCACTCTGTTCAGCAATTTGGCAGGATCCATTTATGACAGATTTCATGTTGAGGATTGAGTCCAAAAATGACTCCTCCCCTAATTATGAACTGAATCCCCCTCCCATTTCTTTTTTTCTTTTTTCCTTAATAACAATAAAAACAAAACAAAGTGAAGTAAAACAAAACCGCTTTGTTTTGAATTGCAAAGAAACGTGAAGGATAACGAAGGGCAAGGGTGTAAATCTCCCCATCAGGATATGTTACCAACTGGAAAATTTGGAGAGGAGCAGGAACGTAGGATTTGAAGCACCAAGCTGGTGGAATCTGTGTGTCACAAAGGTTAAGTGCAGACTCTGAAGGGGAGCCAGGATCCCATGCAAGAGTGGCCCTGCTGGTTGGTGGCCAGCTGACGTTGGCATTGGTGCTGTGGCAGATGCTCATTTAAACTTCCACCCTAAAACTTGCTGGAAGAAAACTTGCAGCAGTAGGTATGGGAAGATGGGAAGAGTAAAATGGGAGAAAATAGTAGATGGACTGGAGAGTGGAACAAACTGGCTACGGTACAAGTGCATTTGAATTGTCAGTGTGGAGCTAATGGTTCTCAGTCCCAACTGTCGCTTTGACTGCCATCATTTTTATCTCTGGGTCATTATAACACAATACGTTTGACAGTTACCAAGTTTCCCTTTGTTCTTTCATAGCAAGTTGATTTTCGGTTTTGCATCTACGGCAATACTTTAACCAAATTGGTTTTTGATTAAACAGGAAAATAGAAAAAAAATACTATTTGACAGTGTGAACTCCCCATCACTTCATTTTGGAAATAGTTTGCCTAGAAAAGTTCTTTCCAAAATCTAGTCTAAAACTGACTTTGTATGACTGCCATGACAAAAGTGAATTTTATTTTATGTGCACCAGTGTTATTATAGTTTGATGTGAGACTTGAAACTAAGAGCACTGACTTTGGAGAGTTCCTTAATTTAGATAAATTGCAGCTGCATTTTAGGATCAGCTGCAAAAGTATAATCCAAATTATCAGCTCAATTTTCAAGAGAGTCTATGTAAAGTGGAAACTCTAGTCCAGGATTTTTCATGCATTTTCCATTGAAATTTCCTGCCTGAATTTTCCCACATGAAATTATGTTTTAACTTACATGGTACTTTTTTGTCCAAAAGTATTTTCCTTATATTTATTTCATTTTGTCATTTAATTTCATACTGAATGCCAGATAGAGAGCCTAAACTCTAGCAAGAAGAGTGAACATGAGGCATTGTAACCAGGAATCTGTGGGGTGCCAACACAGCAATCTCATATTGAAAGATAAATTGGAATATATGCAATTATGCAGAATATTGAACCATACTGCTATAATATAGTGATATTTGTTCACGGATATTAGTTGCAAAACATTACAGATAAATACTTGTGTGTATTGATAAGCATATGTAACTAAAATAAAAATGTATCCCAAAAGAAATCTCTATTTATTGTTCAAGTAGGACTCCACTGGTTGCATTTTCAAAAGGTATAAATTGTGGTGGCCTTTTCTAAGATCTAATGTACATTATGGCAATGAACTCTTTACAGTGAACTGCTAACTAATGCTACATGTGGCAGTTTATTACCAGCCTCTCCAAATTTTTCGTTAGTTTGGACACAGGAGTGGTTTACAGAGTTCCTATCTTCCCCTTCATTTTCATGGGATAGCAATAGAAATATCAGAGGCGTGAATTACAGGTTTGAACAACTGCATGTACGAGTTTTCTTGTTATCCAGACAGTTTCAGTAATCCTGGGAGTTATCACAAATATTTGTCCCAGGACAACTCCGTGGGAAGTGAAAGTCTAGGACGAGATGTGGGAGAGCTGTAGGAAGAAGAGGACCAAGATCCATTTTTGTCAGCAATGGTTAATGCTGAGGAAAAATCAGATGGATATTATCCTCGTTTCAGCTGAGAGAAAAACACTGATATGTCTTAGCTGCTTTTAGACATCGTTCTATCTATTTTAGACATTGTTTAGACAATTGCTGCTAGGTAAATTAATCCAAATTACCTCCAGCCCTGCCAGCGCAATTCCAGCTCCCTGGCATTGTGATGCCAATTAACATGGACCTTGTCTGCTATTGATCATTTTGGTATGAAACTCCCATCTACTTGGGAGCACACAGGGCTGTGTCTGGGTAAGGTATTCACCACCATTCCCACTGTCCCATGTGATCTTGGATTAACTAATCTAGTTAGTTTACAGGGTCAAACATCTTAGTGCAATGAAAGCTTTGTGACCGTTTCATAATGCAAATGAAAAAGCTGTTGATTTCTGAAGCCAAGAACTAACAAGTGCTACTGGTAACTGAGTCAGGTTTGTTGTAATCTTTACTTTGAAGATATGCTGGAGTTCTCCAAGGTTAATGAAGCACTTGTGGGAGAGCTTTTCTTCAGACTTTAGCTCTGTTTTATTCTTGATAGAACCATTAACTTCTACACTAACCTTTCTACTTGTTACTATTACACACATTCTGCCCACTAAAGCTTTATATTGATTTTTGCCAGGGAGCACTTATAAATTGTAGGTTTAAATACATGGGGTTTTTGGCTCTGTTAGCATTGGGTGGGATACAGACACATAATGATTAATCTGTAGATTTTAATTTATTTTAGATATATGTTACAGTCACTTTGGCAATGCCACTGTCATTAGGTTTTGTTTCTTGAATAATTTGCTCTAATTATTCCAGATATCTTTTTAATTGCTATAGTTTCCAGTTAAGAAAGTAAAATTTACAAGATATGATGAATAGCGTTAGAAAAATACATTGAGATACTGGAAATTCTTCTGATCCTTCCAAACTTAGGACCTCATCTATGAAGAATGGTACCAGTGGGGCACAGAACCAACAGTTCTTGCCCTCTGGAATTTAGCCATGCATTGGAATATCCTTATTCTCCTTTTAACATTTTAATCACCTACGCCTTCATTTTGTCTATGAGTTTTCATATTAAGATTCCAAAGAAACTTTTTTTTTTTCCTTTGGTAAAAAAAACTATGGTAAATAATTAGGAAAAAAACCCGCAAACTTTAGGATGAATCCTAAATTTTAGGGGTTTAAAAATTATTATTCTAGTTTAACTTTGCCTTTTTATTTTCAAGTTTTTTATATATATCATTGTGTTGGTTTTGCTCAGCCTGGTTTTTGCTAGCAGACAGAGCCACGGAGGTGGCTTCTGCGAGAAGCTGCTGGAAGCTTCCACCGTGTCCAGCAAAGCCAGTCCCTGCTGGCTCTGAGGATGGACACGCTGCTGGCCAAACCCGGGCCAGTTAGAGGGGGTGGTAACGCCTCTTTGGTAACAGATTTAAGAAGAAAATCAAAACAAAGAGGGCACAGTTTTAACTCCAGCCAGAGGAGGAGGTGAGAACGTGCGAGGGAAACAGCACGGAGACACCAAGGGCAGTGGGGAAGGAGGGGNGGCACAGTTTTAACTCCAGCCAGAGGAGGAGGTGAGAACGTGCGAGGGAAACAGCACGGAGACACCAAGGGCAGTGGGGAAGGAGGGGCAGGAGGTGCTCCAGGTGCCGGAGCTGAGATTGCTCTGCAACCCCTGGGGATCCCCGGGGGATGCAGAGATCCACCCGCGGCCCCTGGGGATCCACGGGGGATGCAGAGATCCACCCTCAGCCCCTGGGGATCCCCGGGGGATGCAGAGATCCACCCGCAACCCCCGGGGAAGTGCCCAGGCCAGGGCGGGTGGATGCTGGAGGGGGCGGTGATCCGGGGGCGGTGATCCAGGATCTGTGATCCCAGGGTCTGTGATCCCGGGGGCGGTGATCCCGAGCCGGACCCGCTGCAGAGAGAGGGGGCCCTGCTCCCAGGCTGGAGCAGCCTGTCCGTGCAGGACTGCAGCCCTGGAAGGGTGACCCACGCCACAGCAGCTCGGGGAGGATTGTTTGCCCGTGGGAGGGACTCACGTTGCAGCAGTTTTGGGAGGACTGCTGCTCTGAGATTGGAACCGCGCTGGAGAAGTTCAGCGAGAACTGTTCCCGTGGGAAGGGACCCCACGGTCTCACAGGGGAACAGCTTCTCTCCCTGCCCAGCAGAAGAAAACCCTGCGTGACAAACTGACCAAACGCCCACGCCCTGTCCCCTGTGCTGTCGGTGGGAAGGCGGGAGGGGTTGGGGAAAAAAGGTGTTCTTTAAGGGCTTACTTTATTTCTCATTGTCCTCCTCCTGACTTTTTTAGTAATAAATTCACTTTGTACTTCTAAGTTGAGCCTGTTTTGCCCTTGGAGTGTCTTCTCCTGGTCCCCATATCCACTCATTACCCCTTAATTTACTTTTTTTTCCTCTCCTCTGCCCAGCTGTAGTAGGGGAGGGTCAGTGAGCAGCTGTCGTGGGTTTGGTCATACCCTATGTAGTTGGTTATCTTTGATTTCCTTCAGTAAACAGCTTATTTCTATTTCATCTCTACTTGAAACACTGAAGCACTACAGCTATAAATATTTGGTGAGTGAAATGTTGGTTTTATTTGACATTTTGAGTCAAAGATGACTTTTCTGGTTTTGCTGTTTTTCTGGTTCTATTTTCCAAACAAAAAATAATGCTCTAATCAGCACCAATTTGTTGTTGGCAAATACAAAAATAAATCAGGGAATGGAGTTTTTCTGGGATTTTTTTGATGACTGTTTTTTTTAACCTCAGTGTAGGCAGTCAGTGAAAGCAGACTGTGGGTAAAGTATATTAGGCTGGTTGGAACCCTTGTGCTTTGCAAAATTACTTGTCGTTTTCCTCCATGGGGATTTTACATCAAGGCAGTTATTTCAACACCATTGTTTTTACAATGGATGGTAATAAAAGCTTGGATATTTCCCTGTTTGATTAGAAAAGAAACACATATACCCAGTCCTGGGAGCTGAGCATGTTACTACAATGAAGACGCTTGGAAATTACTTTCCATTTTAAGAATTACTAATAAAAGAATTCTTTGCATTATGGGTCAAATTTCTATCTGTGTATTCAGGCTTGACTCCCTTGATTTGATTGCTCTATACATTTCAGAAATCATTGCAGCTTTGAACAAGATTTGCTTTCAATAAGACATTATTCACGTCTGCCCAAGAATTAGGCTTTGAGAGATTTGTACTAATATTTTCTATTATGTTGGTCAACAGGGTGGCATTCTCTAAGTTTCACTTTGATATTCAGATTCAAATATTCACAACAAAAATATGAATGTCTCATGATTGCAGCTGTGCAAATAGCAAGGGATTAGACCAACTTTGAAGTTGGATTCTGTTCTTATTCTTTTTATTATTCATTTCCCTGTGAACAGTAATGGCAGAAATGTGGGGAACTTGCTAAAATTGACAGACTATAATGCATATTCACATCTGAAGTATTTACCATGGCAAATACCTCCTATGCAAGAGTGTATGTGCAAAACCAACTCTGCCCTAGAGCCTCAGGACAGCTGCCTACCACAAATACGCATTTAATAAATTGACATGGACAAATGGGTACCACTACTTCAAGGCACTTTTTGACTGCTTAAAGCAGCCAGAGCTTCACTCAGCACAGGAACAGTACCTGTACTGGGACCTCACTGAATCCTTCAGAAGCAGTATTCCATGCATTATTCTGTGGTGTCAATGTAGTGAAAGAAAATTAAACACTTGCTGTAAGCAGCAAAAAAAGTCTAGCATTCAGCAGTTTAGGTCATGATCCCTCAGTCAGAAGGAAATAAGTTGTTTTTTTTTTTTTTTTTTTTAAATCTGGTGTTTGTGAGCATTGCCAGAATATGAGAGTGGCTGGATAACTGAGGAAGGAAAAAAGGTTAATGTATCCTAATTAAATTACCTGAGCTTCTACTTATCTTTTCCTAAAAAAAAAAAAAAAGTAAAAAGTCAGAGTATTTTCTTCATTCAGTCACTCTAGAATAGTAAATGCATCACATAGAGGATTAAATTCATGGGAAGAAAATGACCCCATCAGCTTGAAAAATACATTCAGAAATAATACTTTAGGTGTGTAATGGCAGTCCACAGGCAAGAATTTGTCAATAGATAATATTTGCTGGGCAATTTTGAGTAGAAAACACAGTATTAAAATTGATGTCATTTACAAGCAAGCTATGAATGAAGAAGAATTAAATCCATTCAAGTAATGTATTAATAACAAAAATATTTCTGACTTCCTCAAACCAGCCAAAATTAGCTCAAAACCAAGACCACATTTACTTAAAGGATTATGAACCACAAAATAACTTTTCAGCAAAGTGGAAATGACTCTGAAGCAGAGTAAAAAAGCATGAAACCTTAATATAGTGTAATACTTACAGTGAGTATTTCAGCAGCTGTAGGAGTAAAACCACCATCATAGTGAAGAGAGGGATCGAGGATTCAGTGAACGATGTTTCCAAGAACTAAGACAATTCCATACTGCTAAAAAGGAAACCAATTTAGCATGAGTGAGGAAGGAAGTTTTCTTGAAAGTATCCCACCCCACAAACTTCTTTGTAAACACCAAAGCAATGTGGAATGTAATGTCACAAATAAAGGTCTAAGGTTTCAACTCTCTGCAGGAATAGACAAGGCCAAAATATGAGTCCAAACTAAGCAATTTTCTCTATGCAGAAAGCCACTTCTTTTAAAATGGGAAAATAATTGGGTTTAAATTAGAAAATAAAAGCACTGCATATATATACACACACATAAGCATACATTAATTTATATTTAAATATGATGCAACTCATTATTCATTATACAGGGACAACATTTGAGCTTCTCTCTAGGCTGTTCTCCATAGATGTTGTACCTTCCAAGCTCTTCAGTGTTATTGCTCCTCCTCCCAAGAAGAGGCATCATTATATACCATATAAAATGTAGTCCTGTGAACATAAATAGCAGAAAGTTAACACCTCAAAATTGGGGTATAATGCATCGGAGCTACAATTCTTCTAGAGGCTATGTGGAACTAATTAGGATATCCTCTTTTTCACCTGAAGTTCCCAAATTTAGCCCCCAAATATATTCAAATATATAGGGAATTTTTGATTCTAGAAAAATTTGTCACGTGTTTTTAGGTCTCATTTTATACTTAGCTATTTAAAAACAGGATCATTGCAAAGTCAGAATTGAAAGCAAGTTTGACTAGTACTACTCCAGATCCTTATAAGAAATTTTGTATAGGCTGTGAAGTCATATGAAAAATGTCTTTTTGCAGGAATACTGAGTAAAGGCCATACTTGCTTTCAAAAATGTATGGTGTAAATTGTGAATATAAATAGAGGTAGCAAATTGTTCAGGAGGAATGGTAATGTGGATAAAAAATGTTTTCCTTGAGCCTCTTTTGAACAACAGTGGAGAATTTTTAATACAGTTCATTCTTCTTGAGTCCTGTGAACCCAAACACAACCATGAGGTTGTAATAGAATGACAATGTCTAAACAATGTTTAAAATAGATAGAACAGTGTCTAAAAGCAGAAAAAAAAGTACAAAACCAACATGTGAAACCACCCATATAACAGAAGATGAAAGAATTGGAAAGCCTTAATAGAAATGAGAGTTAAAATGGATAGGCAAATTATTTCTGTGTTATTACCCTAAACAAAACACTATAGCAAAAACATTATTTTAAATGGCTCAGTTAAAGCAATTTGTAACTCATCTAGAATTTACATATTCCAACCTAGAATTTCAGTGTCACTTAAGATGTTACACACCTCACCATTTTTACGTTTTTCATTTAGATTCCTAAATAACTAAAAGAGAAAAAAAAAAAAAAAAATTAAAGCGTGTGGTTTCCAATGCATTCATTCCAACAGAATGCCAGGCTCCAACACACAGTCCCAAACATATCAGTCAGGAAAACTTATATCTGCCACTCACGTGCCAGACTCCATGCTGCAAAGTGCTGCTCTTGCTACACGAGCTTTAATGCCGCTGTTCCTTTAACTTGCCTTTCGCCAGAAGATTTAATTTCCGTGCAAAAAGCCTGAACTGCACATCTCAGGCATGCACGCCAGCAGCACTGCAGCCCCGTGAACTTTCACACGGTGAGACAGGCCCCCTGTGCAGGGATCAGGAAGGCTCTGCCCTGCGGTGGGTTGTACAAAATGACCACGACGGCCGCGGCGCAACCGCCGAAAGACAAGCGCCGATACCATAAACATCACCACGCTCAGTAACTGGCACTGGTGCTGACAGATTTGGCAGAGAGCACAAAAATTCAATTGACCTAAAGACTAAACAGTGCTGCTTTTTTTTTTTTTTTTTTCTTTCCCCCCAGTGGAAGTGCTCCCTTTAGATCAGGGCTGAGATACGTTTAGCGTGGCAACGGTTCCCTATGACACAAAGCTGTTCCTTACAAAAATAGCCTTAAAAAAAGGAAAAGCTGGCTTAAGAAATGAATGTGACTAAGCCAGATTCTTTATTCATCCCCTTCATTATTGAAAGACACACACACAGACCTACGTGCACGTGTTTAAATACAAACTGACTGAAAACTAACATAGCTGATTTTGACCCAAATTATAACTGCGTATCTGATTTCCATCTAAAGACGAAGTACCTGGGCATATTGTCAGCACGCTGGTGCAGGCAAGAACAATTCTGTTCTCAGCCATGCCACCTTAACTCTGGAGAAACCCCACAGATGTCAATGAAATCGTATTGGATTTGTAATGGAGTGAGAACAGAATATTGCCCAGCATATCTTTTTTTTTTTAGTATATTTTATTTTAAGCAAAACATACAGAAGAAATCTTCCTTTGCTCTCCTGGTATCAATCAATGACCATTGCTCTGTTAATGTACTACAATAAAATATCTCAACGGTCCATTGAACTGGTTGACTGTAATATATCAGCAGATCAATGGCCTGCAAAAGGAGAATGGTCAAATGCAAGACAACTTCTCCAATTAGATAATTTTCAAAGATTTCACACACTGAATTTGTAATGACTTAGAAGAAACGAGTCAACAATATTAACTGACTAACTGGAGATCTCACAGGGTTTTTCCAACTGTTATCCTCCTTCTTGTTCCCCCATTGTTAAAACCAAAGATAATATATATTTAATAAATTTAAGGATGCTTGTATCCAGATCTGGAAACTTCTACACACTGCAAACAAACAACAACAACAACCAAACAAACGAAAACAACCAAAGAAATCATGAGAGGAAGTAGCAACACAGAGAAATGGAGGTCTGCAGCCCACATCCTCAGTGAAGGAAGTTTTCAGCCCTTTTGTAAGTCCTGGGCTACTTTTAGGATTCATTCATTTCCAGAATAATCCCGTGTCACCTTAATGGGAGCCAGGTCACTGCAGCATCAATTCTTTCTAACTAGGTTTTCCTTTGTCTAAAATATCTTCCAGGTCTGCAATCATGCTTACACATGGACCTGATGGTATTTACAGAGGAGAAACGTACATATTTCTTTGTTTGCAAGTGGACATCTGAACACACAAAACAAAATGCTGTCCTCCTAACATGTGATTCCTTCCTCCTCCCAAAAATTTAAACCCTTCTTGTGGATGAAATTGATTATGTGAAAAAAAAAAAAAAAAATCTGTTCAATTTCAAAAGCCAGAGCTAAAAGCTTTGCTCTGCATGCAGTTGTTCTGCTGCAAAGAATTTTTTATTCATCCATCCCTCTTTTTCATTGACATCATATATTTCTGTAATGGTGCATAATTAAGCATTGACAAATCTAAATCGATAAACATCTTCATTGGTTGGGGTGGCATCAGCACTTAGAAGTTCTGCCTATAGAGAAGCCCTGGGGCCTCAAAGATCAGATTATATATTTCAAGATATTGACATTTCTGATTTGTTCTGACCTGGGAATATAATAAGGATAACATCTCTGTTTTGCTTTGTTTTTGTGTCGGGTTTTTTTTATCTCCTTGAGAAAGGAGAAGAATAAACAAACCAAAACCAACCAAACAAAAAAGCACTTAAGCTAAACAGTTAGACCAGTTCAGTGCAATCTTCCCAAGTAACAAACATTTTTAGAATAAGATCTCCATGTAACAGAAGTGTGAGGTGATGAATTGCCAAAGAACTAACAAGAGTAAGTGGAGAGCTGGGCTTTCCCATGTGACTCACCAGATGGAGCTATCCAGACTCAGCTGTATTTACCTGACAGTGAATGGAGAGAGCTACAAGATATGCTTCATGATCTTAAAGGTTTTGGTTCCAACCTAAATTATTTCACGATTCTGTGAATCTGTATTGTGCCTTCTTTTAAGCCAATTGAATCTATCTCCAGTAAAGTTCATTTTCTCTATCCAAACTTGTGCTTGAAGCACACAAGAAAACAATAATCCCTAGTGCCAAAGTATTACAGATTTCATCTAATTACTCAAAGCTCAGAGATATCTTAATTGAGGTTTGATTTTTCCTTTTAACTGTTACATATGCCACAACAACAAAACCCAAGCAATGTGTATTAGAAAATTACTCTTCTCTTCAACATGGTATTTCTGTTTCTGCTCAAAACAAGAAATTGCAAAACATGCATAAATATCTAAGCAGAACAAAAAAAAATATATATATATATTTTCCCATTACTCAAAACAGGTAACACACCAGAAAACATCAAAGACCTGAGAAGATATAATTGAGCACAGGTCTACTATAAGGTCAGAAAAATTGAAAGTTAAAATTGTCCATGTATTTTTCATCAGTCTCTCCCATTTGTTTGCTTTAGGATATGCTCTATTATTATCATCAACTATAATAGTAGAATTTAATAATTGAATATTAATAATTTGCATTTTTCAATGCTAAGTAATCTCAAAGGATTTTCCAATTAATTAATTCATCTTTACATCATACTTGTAAATAGAAACGAAACACCATCTTGCCATTCTACATGGAAGAAACAGAGTTCATATAGAAAGTTAACACTGGGAATAGTTTCTATTTCTCAAATTCTGCTTACTGAAACTCAGACTAAGAGTAATACTGAATTAATGCAATATAAAATATGGTGACAGTCTTAGAATTGCTTGTGTCGGATCTGGTGCAACCCAGAAGTGCATGAAAGGAATTTCTAATACACTGCTTGTCATACAACACAGCCTATCTCACAGAAGTGCTAAGAAAACTTGCGTGTTATTACCTTTCAGTATCTGACAAATAGTATATGATTCCTTAATGACTCCTGGAGGCTTCAGATCTTTAGTCACAACAAAGTCAAAGAGAAGTAAGGATGTCGTCAAAGTCACAGACAGTCTTAAATAACTTGTGGACTACCAGCAGATCCTGGGGTTGCCTCAAGCAAGGAAGTTTAGTTGCTAACATATGTTAACAAAACGAGTGATTGTCTCTCATGGACAGCAAATGAAACATTAACCATGACAATTCTAGACTTCCAAAAGTTTGAACTTCTAAGTTGAATGTAGAATTATTTGGTTTTAAAGGCACATACCTACAAAAGAATATTTTAGTTATACAATGTAAGGGTCCCATAGCTTTCTATGATTTGAGGGATATGAGGGATGAGACAACTTACCCAGAGCAAAACACACAATGAATACTTCCAGACATGGAGGGCACGTGTCAGGATCCACCTCCCCTGCTCGGAGGGGCACTGTGCCCTTCCACAGGGATCCACAGCATCCCAGCACAAGGGCAAACCCTTCAGTGCCTCAAGGACACTCCACGCCACAGAGGCACAACGTGTTTGCTGCAACACGATGCTGTGCCAAAAACATCAGCACCTTTCCCCGGGATGTTTACACTCACGTAGCGACTCATTCATGTCAGAGTGTGCTGCACTGGATGTGCCACGAGAACTGGCAGGTCTGAACCACAGGTTCACCTCTACCTATAGGATTAAAGCCAAAACCAAACCAACAAAATAAAGAAAATCCCCAAACAATCTTTTTTTTTCTTTTTGCAGCATTACAAAATGGCTAGGCCAAATTCTACTCTGTTTAAGCAATGTGCTCTACCATTTCTGACAGTTACTCCAGCATGACTGAGAGTAGAAATCAGGTTATTATTGTAGCCTTTGACAGAAAACGTTGTTAAAGCGATGTTGTCTTCAGAGTCTTTCATGAAATCTGTAAACACGTTTAACATTTCTTTGAATGGGAAATATGGCTTGTCAATCTATATTGACTCAGTGAAAAGAAAAGCCCAATATATAAAGCTTAGATCCTTCAGGCATTTCTTTTCTTTAAAGATTAACTTTACAATATAATTTCATCCTTTCACAAATCAATCGCATTAATCATAAGAACTCAAAATGAATGTTTACACTGCATTTGTCTTCTGGTTTAATTCTTTTGGACAGTGCTTAACTGAGTAGAATTCAGTATGGGGGAGAATATAGCATAAGTACTGCTGCTAAATTAAGGCCAGAAATTTACTAATCAGGACTTAGCGAGTCCTTCATTCAAATCCTCCAGGGACCTGAATTAACGTCCATCCCACTGAATAAGACCACCATCTTTTCTGAAATAGGGAGATTAGTAAAAAGCATGCCATGGTTATGCTTCGTGGAGATAAGCCCATGGCCTATAATCTACAGTGTTTATAGCCCACACAAGGATGTTATTAGTCTTTCAGAGCACCCCCTTATGGACCATGTGTAAAATGGACCAGGAAAAAACAAGATAATCTCTATTTATGGGGAATTTAGAACTCAGAAAGAAGTCAAAATTGTTTCTGTGTGGCTGTGCTTTTTCTGTGCTAAGTCCTCCTTTCTAGAGTTCAATCTGTATGTGGGCAGAGAAGGTGATCACTCCAAATCTGAATGTCATGGTGGCTTTGGCCTTAATTCCTAAACTAAAAGATGAAAGCACAATAACTGCAGCACTATTCTGGCTTCATAGTTTATTACCATAAAGCACATATAAGCATATTATAACCATTAGTGGATAAATTTTAAAGTAAATGAGAAAAAAAATAGGCAAGAAAACAGAAACACTACCCTGTGAATTTTCATATGAGAAAGAAGAGAATCATGAATGAGAAAGAGGAATATGAAAATGAATAGTTCATAAAATCCAATAGTTTACAAAAGATTCAAAAATCTAGTCAGATACACATTACTCCACTCCTGTGAATATGGCTGTCAGGTTTTGATGCTAACTACTTGGTCTGATACCCATTAACCTTAATATGGAGATAAGCAAATGTTAAAACAAGTTTTACTTGTTGACATCTAAACACTCTTGTGTGACAAAGTCAAGTTTAATAAGCTACTGCTAAAAATCAGTCAGAACTACAGGATCATAACAGGACTTAGGTTTTGAAATCTTCCTCCTCTCAGTTGGTTTCTAACTGGACACCCCTTGATTTACTGCCAGAAATCTTCTCTAACTCCTCAGAAATCTAGCCAGCTCCTAAACTCAAAGGTCCCGGGCTCTCAGCCCCCATCCCAGCCACACTGAACAAAGAATATTTATTTTGTTTCATACAGTGTAAATGTAAAAAATATCAGCAGCATAAATTCTCAGAAAAACAGAATTGCTATTTTCCACCCAGCTTTAGAGGTAGGAACAATGACATTTAGGAAGTCTTAGAAACAATCGTATTTGATGTGAGATTTCCATCTGCATGAATTGATCAAGGTACTGAGGAGGACAAGCACATGGGTTCTGTGCCGTCTGTCCTGTGTGGGGTGGTGCTCAACCCTGCTTGCTCACTGGATTTTTTATGGAAAAAAATCAGCCTTTAACCCTGAAAGGGAGCTTGGATGTACTTTGCTTCGAATATTTAAACTTTATTCTCTGGAAAAATTAATGCCGCTGATGACAGAATCACTGGCTGTAATTTATGCGCACGCATTATTTGTCCAACACTTGCGCGGTGCCAACAATTTCGTAAAAAAAAACCCACGACAGATTTGAAAGGATGAAGGGCTACTTTTGCTAAGTAGCTGTTTGTTAATTTGGTCTAACTCAGTTGGTCCTTGTTGAAAAAGGTCCAAAAATTAATGAAGCTGCTCCACATGACATCCTCTAAGTTCTCTCGTATGGGACATACTAACATTTCACACAGTTTTCCTGCTGCTTCACTAATACAGGGCCAGACTCCAGGCTAGGTGTGCCTCTGGATGTCTTCTCAGTGATCTAAGTGAAGACTGTAACTGAAAACCAATTTGCACCCAATTTTACTTGCAAATGAACAAAAAACCAAGACAGTAGTTGGACAAAAACCAAAAACAATCAAAGCCAAACTGCAACAAACAACCCAACCAAAAAAAAAAAACCCCAAAATAACCCCCAGCCAAAACCAACCTACTCACATAGAGTTCCGAGGGATCAGAGCCAGTCCGGTGCAGTCACAGAGCTGGGGAAGGGCTGTCCAGGCAGACAAGGTTTGTTCCCAGAGTGGCTGGACTGTTCCTCCAATACAGTGAATTAAATCTTCAAAGGAGCATCTAGTCATGTCAGTCCTCATGTAAAGAACTTGATCCTGCCAGCCTTCCCTTACTTCAGCAAATAACAGGAATCTATATCTTTCAAATGGATAGTGAGATGAGACATGCCTTTTTAATCCCCACTGTAGGAAGACTTTAATCAATAGACCCTCCAGTTTTGATCTACGGCCAGCCAGCCCATACATCAGGGTACACATTGCCTGCAAAAAAGCCATGCTAAGCCTCTCTTTGAGGGTCAGTCTTAATGTTTAACTTACCAAAATTTTAAGACTGTTTTCATTACATAATTAATACCCTGTAACAACCTGTACTCAGGGCTCAATGGCATCTTCCCAAAGATTTCTGAACAAACAAAAATAAGGGTGTGGTGTTTGTTTCATCATATAGTGAAATTTTTATTTAGATTTTCTTAGCGGCTAACTTGCATGGACAGTCATGGAAAGTGTGCTGGTATCCAGTCAGCTGTCAGGAAACTCTCATTTCAGTAACAACACACAGAAACCTTTCCACCCCTACTTTCTAGTTCTTTAACAAGAAGCACCTGTCGCTGTAACCCAGAATCAGTGCATCAAGAAAGGAATTTCAGGGAAAAATTTCAGATTTCAGGGTAAAAAAAGGAATTAGCCAGATTTTACATCTGAAAAAGATATTTCTGGTGCTACATGTTCTTGATAGGCACCAAGACCTTGGTGTAATAAGGCACAATTGTTGAAATGTGAAGGTAGACCAATTTGGCTCAGAAATAAAGTGCACATGTGTAGCAATAAGTTATGGAACAGTCGGATTGTAGTCAATTTTGTAGTCAATTCCCCCATCACTTTTATATCAGGATTTGCAGGAAAGGTCTTTAGCTTACAGGGACACTGCTGTGATGACAGAATGTCAAGTAAGGCTTGCTCATCAAATTATATAACATGAGTTTTCAAAATATTGGTGAAACATACCATGTAAATATCCAAAATAATTAGCCACTTTGCCATAAACCAGCCTTCTGCCCCACAGCAATGCTAGCCTTGAGAAAGCTGAAAAAAAAAAAAAAAAAAAAAACTTTTTGNAAAAAAAAAAAAGATACTTTATGTTCTACGTATCCAAGAAAGTGATCCCAGAGAGCTTGCACATTTTAATTGTTCATAGCGTTATTAAGCCCGTTTTCTTTAATTTGTCTTCTATGCAGGTCTCAGCCTGCCTTGCAAAACAAACAGAATTTGAAGCAAACGTTCTCAATATTTAAGTCTGCATATTGAAATTCAGCATAGAACTAGAGGAAGGCAGACTCAGAACAGGCAGCCAAAATGGCCAAAAAACTCCCAAGAATTTATGAGGGTCTGTAAACAGCAAACAGTAATAGATGCAGATTTTCTGGCTTTAATTATATTGGATGCTAACAGACTGAATATATAGAGATAATTTATATCACAAATAGCACTTGAGATTAGAGAAATTTAATTTAATTTTGCAAAAACAGTAGTAAAGAATTCTCCCTTGATTTATTGTGCGCAAAGGTTTCCTCCTTCTCTCTGTAGCCACACAAACAAGGGAACAGCCATCTGCACATGGACAGGAATTACCTGGAAAATGTCCCTGGGACACCCTGCAGTAAATTCAGAACCTGTAACCCTGGACCTTTGTCATTCCAGCTGAAAAGAGGCATTCTAACACCTATCAGTGGAATTAAAGTTTACATACATACTGTTTTTTAAGGTTTTCAGCTACTGGAGGAGAGTGTAGTTACTGATACCTGAGTAGCAACACTTTTATCTGAACAAGGGTAGTATTCAGGCTTTGAGGATGATACATCCTAGAAGATGGCCATGGGACACATCTTTAGCTGTTTTCTTCTGAAACTTGCCCAGTGAATATGTATTTATCTACTAAAATGCAGCAATTTCCAGGATTGACCAAAGTAACCTATATCACACAGCAACATTATAGATCATGTTAGGACAGGAAGTGAAGAATAGCTCTTCCAATTAATGCCAGATAGGAAAATTCATTACAAAAGATGTAATTACTTAAGCTGGAATTTGTCCAGAAGCTGGAGTTCAGCCAGAACATTAGTTTAACATTAAAATGCTAAATAAAATAAAAAATGTTAACAAAAAACAAAAAACAAAAAACAAAAAAAAACCAAACCAAAAAAAAACCAAACCAAAAAAAAAAAAAAAAAAAAAAAAAAAAAAAAAAAAAAAAAAAAAAAAAAAAAAAAAAAAAAAACCCCAAAAAAAAAAAAAAAAAAAAAAAAAAAAAAAAAGGAACAAACCCTAATGGTATCCAAACCAGAGAAGAATTACTTACTTTTTGATTATATGTTATCCAGTCAATACAGAGCAACTGTGATACCTGAAATGAGTTTTCTCTGGGACACCAAAGTAGAAAAAAGGAGGTTAGAGAAAATTATTAACTTTTTTCTGAGGTGCATTTATTCGTGGTAATCTCCTAGTTAAACATATGACACTTGTGATTTTTATTACATATTTGGAAAAATTATCTACCTTTGACAAAATTTTAGGTGACTTTATAAATGATTACATGAACTCAGAATAAAAGTAGCGAACTGATAACTTAAAGGTGCACAATTGTGCAAGTTGAAGTGTGCACAAATGTGCAGCAGTTTGCATGATCTACTTGTACATTGCATGCAAATGAAACTACCATCACTAGTCGTGAAAATCATCATCATCATCACTTCCAGAATTTCCCAAAGATTTTCTCAGTTCTCCTTAGGAAGACTCCCATTAAAATCCTCGTGAATACCTGCACTTCCAAGTACACCAAAAAATAAATCTAGTTAGTTAATCTGAGAGCAGCAGAGCTAATGAAGACTGTTTCCCAAATCCCCACCCAATATATCCAAGTCTTCCTCTACGCTACTTCCAACCTCCCTCCACTCCTTCATTCTTGTTCAAAACGAGGACACAGAACCTCCCTCCTGGATTTCCTAATTATTGAACAGGGAAGAGGCAGCACAAGAGCTATATTTATGCTGCTTGGCCAGCCAGCACATGTCTGCTCCCAGAAAGAAAATAACACAAGCTCACCACGCACTCTTCCTTGCAGCAGCAGCCTTAATTTGCATCACCTTTTCTTCTTGCTGGTAGCCAGTTTCCACAAAATTGGTAGAACTCCCACAGTAAACTTTGGTTGAAATTAATTAAAAGGCTCCGAAGTTATTTGGAGCAGGCTGCCAGACAAACAGCATGACAGCGTAACTTGTGTTTCCTTAAGAAAGCAAGCTAAAAAAGGAAACTATTAATAATTATTATTTCCGTATACCATGAGGCCCAAGTTCTTGACTAAGGCCTACAAACACTACTGTGATACTTATAATAAACAGAAAATTTGCCTAACAGAAGGAAAAACAGTAGATGAAATGATAACACAGCTTGCATTAATTAACAACAGAGCTCACTATTCGCAGAGGAAGTTGCCATAAGTATACAGACCTGGAGCCAAATTTTTGCTAGAGCTGAGCTCCCATTTGTTGAGGATGCTAAGACATGACAGACATTTTCAGAAACACCAAAAAAGTCAGCAATCTCTACTTAGGTATCAGCAGAAATATCGGGAGCTTTTTTTTTTTTTTTTTTAAATTTAAAAAGGGAGAGAATAGTCTCCTACTGTTTACTGCAGCTGGGATCAAGGATGTCCCAGCAGGAGCTCTGGGCTTTTCAACTTTTGGGGTGGTGGGGGCACAGTGGCCTCAGATTGCCTCTTCCAAGCCTGACTGTCTGAAAGGCAAATAGTAGCTGTGACAATAAACCCCACATTACTGAATAATTTATTCAGAGTAGAAACAAACAAACGAACAAAAAGTGTTGGGGCTTTGAGCATGACAAAGTTGTCTTTTAAAGATTCTTGGGACACCACCTCCTTCACCTCTTTCTCAGAAGACATTTAAACATCATTAGAAATCAGTAAGATTTAATGGAATATGTAGAAGGGACCTAAACTGTGGAATGGAAACTCCTTAGAAGACCAGCAAGAGGCAGAGTGAAAGAAGACTTAAAAAGTGATGTGTATGTACATTATAACAATACCTATACCGTCAAAGTTCACTGAAGCTAAATTTTTCCTCAGCAGAACACAGAAATCCTTTGAGAAAATACTTCCATAATTTGAGGAAGGGTGGGGAGAATTTTCCCAAAAACAAAACAAAACCAACAAACAAGAGCCACTAAAGAGCCCAAAATGTGTTTTCAAACTCCTGATATAATACTGTTTTCCTCAGACGCCCACTTTGTGGGCCTCAAACCTCTGGAACACAGGGCTGAAAAGCAACTTTTAGAATTAAACCGAGTTTTCTTTGCAACTGTGCAGGTGTTCTGCACAGCAGCCTGTGAGTTGATACCACCAGATCCATCCAGAAAGCCTTCATTTTACTGCACACTTAAAATTACACGGGTCAGCAACACTCTCAGGAACAAACTGCAAAATGTTCCCATCAAGTGCTGCTTAATACACATTTGTGTGGTAAATAGTCATGCTTCACCTCCTTATTTATGGTTCTGCACTTATTTTTCTTTTAAATAGGAAAAGAAATTAATAGATTTTCCTGTCTCTCAAACCACCTTGCCTTAGAAGTAGTCAACTTATTTTGCAGAGTTAATCACCAACTCCACAGTTTGTTTTGATCGTACAGAGAAGTCTTTATAGAATTTGCTGTACATCTCCACAACCTCATTATACCAGAGACATGGGTGTGCATAAGGTCCTAGTACACAGACCTAAGAGACCCCAAAACAATGTCACAAAATAGCAATAAGATAAATTTTATGAGTTTATGATGGAGTAAGTATAACTGGACACAGTTCTCCTACAAAACAGGGTTCACACCCATTGATCTTGGCTTCAGGAAGGGCTGAAAATATGCATCACAACATAAAAAGCTGGGAGAAACCAAGCCAGGTAGGGGTCCTGGCATGGAGCACAGTTAGGTCCTTTGCTAGGGATCCATCATACAATGAATTATTTCTTTGGGTCCACAAGTGTTTTCCAAATGCACTGGGCATTCTGCCATTAATTAAATATACATCCAGTTATATTGAATGCAGGCAGCTCTTTCGTCCCAAAAAGATCCAGATTTTTCCAGTAAACCACATTGTCTCATCTCTCCCTTCCCTTGCTGCCTTCATTTTACTATCACTCTCAAAACAGTGAATTTCAAAGCATTGAAATCTGCTCTGAAAACCTGCCAGACTGACTGAAATACTACTGGTTGAAACATCACAAGGATATAACCCTACAAACCGCCCTCCTCCTTACGTTAGATTTGCTTTAGATAATTTAGTCTTTTAAACAAAAGCATCCATCTCTGAAATTTGATGCAGAAGCTGAGTGGTAACTGATGCAAGTTATAGTAAGTCCCAAACTGAGCTAGGTCAGAGATCTCAGTAAGAGGGAATAAAGTTGCTACCAGCTAAAATAATAACTTTTTGATCTACTTCTTTCTTTATTCTCCTCTGCCGCATCTTTACCACGTGTAAATAGAGCCACAATTATATGAATTGACCATTATTAGAAAAAGATCAACAGCCAGTCACAAATACCAGCCTTGTATCATATTGAAGTAAAAAGGTTGTAACAAAGTCAAAAACCCAGGACATGTGAAGGAAACAGAGCCTTGGAGATGACTTGACAAAACCATCTCTATTAGTTTAATCAAAAAGAGAAGATTAAACACTACCTGTGGCAAGAGGGATCGTTAAAGCCAAACGATGATCTCTCAAGAAAAGGAGAGCCATAAAGCTGAAGGCTGTAAAGATGAAGGCTTGCCAACCTCCTTAATGATAACCTTGTCCAATAATAGATTTGATTTCTTTTTCACAACTTTTGACAATCAAGAGAGAATTAGGTTTAAAACAGAGGTGTTAGGTCATCACTTTCCTACCACCACTCGTGCCTTAACAAGCCACGCAGGCCAGAAGTGGTGCAGTAACATCAAATGCTTTATAATGAAAATCTATTTTATTGCAGGCTAAAGTAAATGGAGGGTTTCATTGTACAATTTGAAGAGAATACAGCTTAGCAGTTCAAAGGAGAGAGGGAAGGAAAAAGGTGGGGAGAGAACCCCAGGCCCATAGGCAGCACAAGAGGAGGTGACTTGGTCTCTCTGAGGAGACTCAGAAGGGTCACAAAGAAGAAACAGAAAGGCCAAGAACACTGGATGTTTCTTCTTGTGAGGATACAAAGGAAACACCAGCACAAGTTTAATTTTGAACCCTGTAGTGACATTTTACCAGAGGTGCTCAAAACCCAATGCTTTTTCATGTTTTTATGAATATTTTGAAGAATGAGATGGAGATGAGTCTCATCAGACGGACCAGAGCAGTGGTAAAGTATTCTGTTTTGTCTGAGAGAGAGTCTATCCCAAATTTCCTGGTGTCACATAGAGCAAACGTGGGAACCTTGCACCATATATTTAAATGATATCTCCCTTTAATGAGAATATTAATGTTAGCTTCATTAGTTTAAAGCACAGTTAGGGCATGCTATGACTGTCGGACACATAACACATGGAACCTTAAAAAATAAAAGGGCTTTACAGAACATTTCCAACAGAGTTTATAGTTTAGGCCACTCTTGTCTAAAGGAATATCTTGAGTGGATGAAGTCCACGTGACATAATGAGTGATAAGAAATTTAGCTTTGCATAAAATACCTCCAGCAAGGGCAGAGACCCTTCTCATCAGGCTAGAGGGCTGGCAGAAGAGAGGGAGGGAACATGGAAACGTGGGTCAGTAAGAGCTCCTGGCCATGCGGCACTAGGATCTGCCACAGAGCCCTCTCTGCTCCACATCAAAGATGTCATCAGTCTCTGAACCAGGACTGCCTGTCCCGTCTGGCCTCTGAGCTCTTGCTTTCCTACCCTGAAGTGATTTCAAGGGGGCATGGCTGTGTGAGAGATACCATCCTTTGGATGAGCTGGAAACATATGGCACTGACCACATGTGGTCATTAGGAAGTCCCGCGCCAATTTTTGCAAGGCTAACAATGTTAGCCCCAGTATCCTGGCCAAATTCCAGTATAGGTAATTATATTCTGGATAATGACATACAGGCTAGTTTTATAAGGTTTAATATACATTGTGGAAAGTGGCTTGCACCTAAGGGCTCTGAGTTAAACTCATTGCACAGTCAGCTGGGATAAAATTAGAGAAGAAACTACCCGAGCATGTCAAATGCTTAAGCTTTAAAACCCTGTGTAGACTGAAACAAAAGAGGAAGGGATCCAGGGGTGCTTTAGCATAATCAAGCTGGCTCATGCCGCTGAAGACACAGCTGGGATCCAGAGCTCGCTGCTGCGAGGAAATTTGTAACAGTATCCCCACCCCACCTTCAGCAGTGGGTGTGCATGCATGTTAAATTACCAGGTTAGGAAAGAAGATGGAGCAGTAGGATGCAAAATATTGTTTTCTGTTTGTTTGGATTTTTTTTTTTTTTCCCTTGACTCCCCCCAAGTAAAATAGAACCAAATTGGTTTTATAAAAAAGCCCCACACAGTTCAAATACTCACACCTGTTGCACAGCAGCCCTGTGACCCCAGCTGAAAATGCCAGAAGAAGTGCTACTCTCCTTCTAACTCATATTTCTCTCATCTTGCCCTGCTTGAAGACACCAACACCAGCACAAGACCCAGCTGTCACCACACCTTGGCAGGTCATCCACTCGGCTCTGCTGATGAAAAGCTCTGAGGCTGATGCCCAGCCCCAGAATAATTTGGGTGGCAGGACATGTCCCTCCAGCATGCCATTAAAATCCCAAAAGAGCACTGGGAGTGTGCCTCCCACACCTCAGCTGGTGCAGCAGGCAGTCACTTGCGAGGGCTTACTGGCCTCAGTCAAATCTGTTGACACGACCTAAGATTTTGGATGACGCAGAGCCAGAGATGGAACACAAGCAGACATGCCAGACCTAAGGGCTGAGCACGATGGGTAAAACCTTTTTTTTTTTTGGTCTTTTGATCCCCTAAAGCTTTCTGCAGTCAGTGCACACCATTTTACACATGGTACAAGCACGGAAACCACCTCACACTCCATATATTTTATACCACGCAGAAGAGAAGAAAAACAGTTTCTCACTCAAAATCACAGCTGAACAAAAGCCAAGGAAGAAGTCTTTTACTGTGAGAGTGGTGAGGCACTGGAACAGGTTGCCCAGAGAAGCTGCAGATGCCACATGCCTGGAAGTTGTCAAGACCAGGCTGGATATGGATTTGAGCAACCTGGTCTAGTGGAAAGTGTCCCTGCCCATGACATGGGAGTTGGAAATAGGTGGTTTTTAAAGTCCTTTCCAACTGCGAGCATTCTAGGATCGTGTGATTCTTCAAAACCAGCTTAAGATTTGAAGCTTCGCCTCTGGCTAGCAGGATATCCCAAGCAATGGCACTGCAGTACAAGCAGCCACCTTTTAGTCTTGAAATAAAGTTCAAGTTAAGCTGTGATTTGTTTTTTCCAGCTACGAGCAGGTGTGGTCTTGTTTTGGTGTTATCAGCAGGATTCCAAACTTTAATCCCCGTATTTCATGTGCTGCTGCAAGCATCACATACTTGTAGGCACACCACCTCAATTTCAAGATGCTCCGCACCTTTCCTGGGCTTGAATTCCAAGCTGCCAAAGATAGGAGACACCGGCTCTCACCCCCACTCTCCGCATGCAGAGAACACTGTTTCATCTCCTCAATTCCTTTCTCCATTAAAACGCATTCAAACATAATTAGTGTAACATTAAAAATGGAGGAAATTTTGTAATTGCCAGTTGTTCTGTAGCCATGGTTACATCAGAGATTTATAGCAAGCGACGCTGGCCTGAGCACGCACAGGCAGTTAGCAGGAACAGCAGTAGGATAATGT